>RWGZ01001582.1:0-66705 GCA_009725065.1 Utricularia reniformis
ATAATATTAAAATTATAATTAAATTATAAAATACAAATTTTTCGTTAGTGTAAAATAATTAGCAAATTAATTAATAATCATATTAAATTCAAAAACTAAATTAAAATCCAAAATAATAAACTCTAATACTTATTAAATTAGAATTCTGAGTAGAAATAACATATGAAAAATTGTTAATTGATGCTATAAATTAGCTTGTGAATAAATTATACTATATAACATTATTATATTTTTAATTGAATTGATTAGATTTTTTAATGAATGTTTTTCAAATATAAGTTGCATATACCTAGATCCTAAATGTTACCGGGTACCTGACGAACCTATCCAACCGATCATGTTTTGACTGTGTCACGAACATAACATGCAACCTGTGTTCTAAAACCGGACCGGATTTGCATAGTTCATTCAGTTCAAACTTAAACAGGTATAAAACTCGCTTAGTTTGTTAAATTTTCATATTGATACAAAGTTTCATTTCAATATAGATTGATATGATCAATTTATTAATTATTATATTTCATAAAAATAGTATAATTCGAACTCATTTATTTTATACCTAAACACAAAAAACAAAATATGGTTCAACCGATTCAAGCTGATCTGAACTGGTTTGAACTGAACCCTTTCGGTTCGCCTCATCCGATCCACTTTTATAAGAAAGCCTGCAACACAAGAATATTGTATCAAAGTAAGAAATATTTATTATTAAAATATTAAAAGGATTATAAATCAAAATGTTTTAAACTAAAAACTTTAAATATATAATATAAAATTGGATTCAATATATAACGGGTTTTGGCTAGACAATACACATGGCACGCTGTATATGGTCAAAGCAATATTTTCTGAACCACGAAGAAATCCAAAGGGGATGATTTATTGAATTCAATGGGGATGATTCTCCTACCCGAACCAATCACAATTGAGATACTTATATTATGAAGATAACGTACCTGCAACAAAGATTTGTATAAATACCTTGACGCCTTCCCATTCTTGCTCACAAGTCACAACACCAGCTCCAGTCTTATCTTCTCGTTTAGAGTTCAGAGTTCTTCTCCAATGGCGGCAGCAGCAACAATGGCTCTTTCTTCTCCGTCCTTCGCCGGCCAGGCGGTGAAGCAATCCCCTTCAACCCCAGAGATCAATGGGAAAGGAAGGATTTCAATGAGGAAGACTGCTACCAAGCCAAAATCTGCTTCTTCAGGCAGTCCATGGTACGGTCCAGACCGTGTTAAGTACTTGGGACCATTCTCCGGTGAGTCACCGAGTTACTTAACTGGTGAGTTCCCTGGTGATTACGGCTGGGACACTGCTGGACTATCTGCTGACCCTGAAAACTTCGCAAAGAATCGTGAGTTGGAGGTGATCCACTCAAGATGGGCTATGCTTGGTGCTCTAGGATGTGTCTTCCCTGAGCTTTTAGCAAGGAATGGGGTTAAGTTCGGTGAGGCTGTTTGGTTCAAGGCTGGCTCACAGATATTCAGTGAGGGTGGACTTGATTACTTGGGTAACCCAAGCTTGGTTCATGCACAGAGCATCCTGGCTATCTGGGCTACACAAGTTATTCTAATGGGTGCTGTGGAGGGGTACCGTGTTGCTGGTGGACCACTTGGTGAGGTTGTCGATCCGATTTATCCAGGCGGGAGCTTTGACCCGTTGGGATTGGCTGATGATCCAGAGGCATTTTCTGAACTGAAGGTGAAGGAGCTCAAGAATGGGAGATTTGCAATGTTTTCCATGTTTGGCTTCTTTGTACAAGCCATTGTTACAGGAAAAGGTCCATTGGAGAATCTGGCAGATCATCTCGCTGACCCTGTGAATAACAATGCTTGGGCATATGCCACTAACTTCGTCCCTGGAAAATGAGCTTCACAAGACTAAATGTGACAATTTTTATTCAAAGTCCAGTTGGAATGTAAATCCTCGTCCTTTTTAAATGAGAAATCATGCGCTTCATAACCCAACCTCGTCCTTTTTAAATGAGAAATCATGCGCTTCATAACCCAATTAAGATTACCTCTCAACAATTAGAAAACTCGACCACTGCGATTCCTCCAAACACAACAACCCTGAGGTTATGAGTCCTGAAAATAAAATCGAACTATTGATGCAGATGACAATCTCCACAATTCAGGGAGTGTGCAAGTAATAGCAGAAAGGCTAATAATGCATGATTAGGAACATCAAGACCAAGCATTATAATCATCTCAGCTTGCACTCAAATTCTCGAAGAATATTAGCCATACAAACTGACATTACTGCAAATAGTAGCAACAACACAGTCAATGAATAACACAGACTGTAGAAAGAAATGTAACAATTCTAATACAAGAAATTAAACCCATGTATAATAAAATCATGTCTCCCCTCCTCCTTCACCAGGCTTGGGACTGGCTGTGTTAAGTGATCATAGACTTTGCACAGGCGGAGTTAAAAACTTTGTACCATCATAAATCGATAAATGAATGAATAAAACCAGATGTTAACCACAGTAAATAAAAAGAATGAGCTATAGTGAAGCTTGGTGAATAAATCTTGCCTATAACTCGATACATACATTATGGATGTTATAGCCTTGACGATGAAGATGAGATATCACAACCCACAACTATAGCAGAATAAAGATATAAAAATCTAATAATTTACTTTAAAATAAAATGCAAGTGAATAATGACAGAAACCGAATATCCTTGAAGATAAAGACAGAGGATCACAAGCTATTGCTCTAACCTAATGCAGAAAAGTATAAATAAATATGCTATAAGTTAATAATTAATGCTAATGGATGTCATGGCATTTAGAATAAAGATGAGGAATCACAAGCAACAACTATCATATAAAGCAACAACTACTAAAATAAATATGTTATAAGTTAATGATGATATAAAATGGATAGTGTATTCCATTGCCTTGAAGATGAAAGATCACAAACCGCTGCTATAACATAATGAATAAATAAGTTCTAAGTTAATGATAATAAAAGATGGATGCCATAGATGAAGATGGAGGTTCACAAGAGTGGTATACTCTAAATTAATGAACAATAATCTGATAACGTAATAGAGTAAATAAACACTAAAGATAGATATGTCTTGCAGATTAAGGTGAAGGATCGCGAGAGTGATCCACTAGTATAACTTAGTGACTAATTAACCTAACAACTTAATAAATTAAATAAATAGGTTATAACTTAAAATGATAAATCATAGATGATGGATGCCATAGCANATATTGTTGCAACTTTACTCTTGGCTTTTGATTTGATACGCCGAAGGCTAGCTCAACTCGAAGAAATGGGTATAGTTTCTTTATCGAAACGCCCGGACCTGAAAACCGGTGCTATTTTGATGGCGAAAGGTGTAAGGACAAATAGCTTAAAAAGAATTGGGAATTCTCCTGGAGTTGAAGTTGGTGACATATTCTTTTTCAGAATGGAGCTTTGTCTTGTTGGTCTTCATGCTCCAAGCATGGCTGGTATAGATTATATGAGTGTTAAAGTGACAATGGACGAAGAGCCAATCGCAGTAAGCATTGTTTCTTCGGGTGGATATGATGATGTAGGCGATGATCGAGACGTACTTATTTACACTGGTCAAGGAGGTTCAAAGGGAAAAGATGGAGTTATGTTTGATCAGAAGCTCGAAAGAGGAAATCTTGCTCTCGAAAAAAGTTCGCATCGTGGTAACGATGTTCGTGTGATAAGAGGTGTTAAGGATCCCGCTTCTCCGAATAGTAAGATTTATATTTACGATGGATTATATAGAATTGAGCAATCATGGGCTGAGAAAAATGCTTCTGGTTACAATGTTTTCAAGTATAAGCTTGTTAGAGTGCCTGGACAACCCGAAGCCTTTTCGTTATGGAAAACTATACAGCTATGGAAAGACGGGACATCATTACGAAACGGTGTTATTCTTCCTGATTTAACATCCGGTGCTGAGTCTCGACCAGTCGCTCTTGTGAATGATGTTGATCGTGAGAAAGGGCCTGCGCATTTTACGTATATTTCACATCTAAAGTACACTAGACCTTTCTCCATATCGAAACCATTCTTGGGATGCCGTTGTCTCGGTGGATGTCAACAAGGTGATGCTAATTGCCCTTGTACTGTGAAAAACGATGGATTTGTCCCGTATTCGCCTTTCGGAGTTCTTTCAACAAACAAATCATCTGTATTTGAGTGTGGAGATTCGTGTTCTTGTCCTCCGAATTGCCGGAACCGTACATCTCAAGCTGGTTTAAAGGTTCATCTCGAAGTTTTTAAGACAAAAAACCGAGGTTGGGGACTCAGGTCTTGGGATCCTATTCGTGCCGGTAGCTTCATATGCGAGTATGCCGGAGATATTGTTAACGGAAGCAATGCCGGGAATGAAAATGACGAGTACATCTTCGACACAACACGTACATATGAACAACTACAAAATGGTTTTGATTCATCTAGCTCTGCAAAGCCTCCTTTCCCACTTATCATAAGTGCGAAGAATTCCGGAAACGCGACTCGGTTCATGAACCATAGCTGTTCTCCGAATGTTTTTTGGCAGCCGGTTTTACGGGAAAGTAATCACGAATCGTATTTCCATGTTGGTTTTTTTGCTATTCGTCATATTCCTCCGATGCAAGAGCTTACATTCGACTACGGTATTATCGTTCCTTCAAGAAAATCGGATAAAGCAAGGAAACAATGCCTTTGTGATTCTCCCAAGTGCAAAGGATACTTCTACTGATATCGAACAGGTCTGTTAACACTTAACACTTGTATCCTTAATATTCTAGTTCATAAGAGATGTAATATTATAAGTAATTGGTTTGATCCAGTCTTTTCAATATGATTCACTTCTTTTATGAACTGTGCTACACAAACACTCTCCTAGCCAATCGAATACTGAATTTCTATATTCTTTGGGAAACAAATTTACATGAAAACATACAGCAGTATGTTATGATTTTGGCGAAAATATGAATCGGGTTTTTCGGTATGGAATCGGGAGTTGTTTTTTCATAGTTGTTATTGAAAGTGTGTTAATTCTTCAGGTGTTGTTAGAGGAGCATGAAGAGCTCGTTTTGGTGTCATCGGCAGTTAATTGTTATTTAAATTGTAGTGTTTTTCTAGTTATTCGTGTAGTTTTGGTACATTGGATGCCCGTATTTCTGTACTATTAACGAACATGTTATTACAAGCACTGGAAATTTGTATCCAACTTGTTTTGATAGGTATTTCATATAAATATTTATTGGTTTTGTACTGATATAATTTTGAACGATAATAAAATTCTTTTTTATTTTTTCTACCATTAACCATATAATTAAGAATGAGTTAAAATTGTATTTTTTTGTTGTCGATAATTTAATTTATTTTATTATTTTGATGCAGATTTGATATATCAATACACTGATCTTGTATTGTAGAATGATCGATATCGCAATTTAAAATATTAATTACAATTTACTAAATAAGAAAATTAGAATTTAACAACATTTGACAAAATTATGCCTATGAAAGTATAAAATTTTAATATGCCAATAAGAAAGCTTTAATAATATCATATAATGCTAGAATTAATAATTCATTATCATATAAGTTAACAAAAAATCATAATTTTTTATTCACTTCACTTAATATAATTGGAGCCGTTTGAAGAATAATGCACTGAGATTTGGCAATTATTAAAATTATTTGGTGAATATTCGGCATATTATTATGATTTATATAAAAAATGTATATTTATATTTAAATAATTGAAAACAAGGGTAAAATATTCTAATTTGAGCAAGTGTAATATCTCCAAGATATCACACACTACCCAACGTCTCTATATGCATACAACAAGTACCAAGTTGAGATAAAGGCAATTGATTAACCATATGAAAACCATGTGAACGATAAACAATCTCTGGTTTTCCCTTATCGGATAATTTATAAGAAATAATTTTATCCCGAGTGAAGCAAAACATTCTCCATTCTTCCATCGTCTCACCTCCCATCATCCCGAACCAACGAGAATTCCAATTTACACCTTCAAGATCCATTTGATCGAAAAATACGTGTTTTTTCAATGAATTTAAATATACCAATTCGTATATTACGATACATCTTCGCCCTTGTAACCATTCACGAAAGACAAAATATAAATTATCCTTCCATACTATAACTTTGCTATTAGGCTTAGAAATTTCATTGAATCTCCGAATCTTTACCATTTTTTGAAGATTAAGATTAAAGAAAAATAAGCTTTTGAACCAATAAATGCCATTGTTGCAGTAAACTCCATCCCAAAACGTCAAATTTGTCTCTGAAGTGAATTTTGCGATTGGATCGTCCATTTTTTTGTTACCGAGTTGAAGATTCGGATCCAATATTTCGGCTTTTTGATCAAAATACATATAATATCGTATGCTTTATGTTTATGTGGATCATAAGCAATACAAATCCCACAAACATAAGCTTTTTGCTTCTCTGTAATATCCAACATTTCTGCCTTCTTTATTGAACTTGGATTGAAAAGTAGGAAACTTTTATTAACAGGTTTGAAAAACCCAATTTCTATAAGGATTAATCCATTACAAGATTGAATTAATCTCCTCATTCCTGTATTGTGATAAAATAATAAATTCTTCTATCCATGAAACTCAGAAACTGTATATGTTTTTGTTGCCTCATATCCACGAAAAACACGAAACAAGAAACCCTAGAATTGCGGTTTAACTGAATTACCTGAAAATACTCTGAGGTAATTAGGGTTTTCAATCTTTTGTTAACAATTCTGAATCTGATAAGAGTTTTTATAGGGAGATTTATCAACACTTGTATGAGTAAATCATCGTTAGAGTAAACAAGTTCCATCAACTCCGCTTCCATCGGTGTTCTTTCGATAATCGTTTGTCGGGTTTTCTTCTTCTTCTTCTTCTTCTTCAAACTTAGGAAGAATCTGCAAAACTTAATCGTCAGTAGGAATTCCATCGAATAATGTTCTTCAATGACATAAATTTTAAGAAACCCTATTGAATTTATATTGCAATAATTTAGTAGTTATAGAATATATTTGTATCTTGTAATATTAGTTTGTCTAATGTTGTTTCTATGATTATCCTTATATTTCCAAATATTATAGTCACAATTCCTTAAATATTCGCCTTGTATAACGTTGGCCGTTGGGGTTTTAAAATATTGATTGTAATGTACTAAATAAGAAAATTAGAATTTAACAAGATTTGAAAAAATAATGCCTATGAAGTATAAAATTTTAATATGCCAATAATAAAGCTATAATAATATCATATCATGCTAGAATTAATAAATCATTATCATATAAGTTAACAAAAAATCATAATTGTTTTCTTCATAGTCACTTAATATAATTGGAGCCGTTTAATGAATAATGCTAATTTGTAGGATATCATATATTAATTTTGGAAAATATAACATTAAACGAAACTAATATACCTATCCTATTTAATTCAGCATAAAATATTATGGTTTTAATCAAAACGGTAAAATACAGTGGTTCGACTTTGAAAAAACTATCGTTGATTTTCCTAATTGCAATAGATTTATTTAGAATAACTATTAAAAATGAGGTTGACTGACATATGGTAAGCAATAATGATTACTAAAATATTTGGTGTAAATTCCGTATATTATCATTATTTATATAAAATAATAAAATATATATATATATATAAGTAATTGAAATTAAGGGTAAAATAATCAAGTTTTAGCAAATATAATATCTCGAAGATCTCACATAAGACCCAAAGTCTCTATATGCATACAACAATTATTGAGTTGAAAAAAAGACAATGGATCAGTGATAGAAAAGGCATGTGACCGATAAACAACCTCTGATCTTCCCTTACTAGATAATTCATAAGAAAAAACGTTATCCCGAGTGAAGTAAAACATTCTCCATTCTTCCATTGTCTCACCTCCGATCATCCCGAACCAACGAGAATTCCAACTTAAATCTTCAAGATCCAATTGATCGAAAAATACGTGTTTTTTCAATGAATTTATCTCCACCAATTCGTATATTACAATACATCTTCGCCCATGTAACCATTCACGAAAGGCAAAATATAAATGATCCTTCCATACCACAACTTTACCATTAGGCTTAGAAATTTCATTGAATCTCTGAATCTTTACCATTTTTTGAAGATTGAGATCAAATACGAATAAGCTTTCGAACCAGTAAATGCAATTGTTGCAGTAAACTCCATCCCAAAACGTCAAATTTGTCTCTGAAGTGAATTTCGCGATTGGATCTTTCCTTTTTTTTGTTACCGAGTTGAAGATTCGGATCCAATATTTCGGCTTTTTGGTCAAAATACATATAATATCGCATGCTTTATGTTTACGTGGATCATAAGCAATACAAATCCCACAAACATAAGCTTTTTGCTTCTCTATAATATCCAACATTTCTGCCTTCTTTATTGAACTTGGATTGAAAAGTAGGAAACTTTTATTAACAGGTTTGAAAAACCCAATTTCTATAAGGATTAATCCATTACAAGATTGAATTAATCTCCTCATTCCTGTATTGTGATAAAAATTATAAATTCTTCTATCCATGAAACTCAGAAACTGTATATGTTTTTGTTGCCTCATATCCACGAAAAACACGAAACAAGAAACCCTAGAATTGCGGTTTAACTGAATTACCTGAAAATACTGTGAGGTAATTAGGGTTTTCAATCTTCTGTTAACAATTCTGAATCTGAGAAGAGTTTTTATAGGGAGATTTATCAATGTTGAATGATGCTGTGATCACACTTCAAGCACTCATTCTTCGTTTAGGATCTCATTCTTGATCTTGAGGAATTAAATGACATTGAAAGAGCATGGAATTCCAGCAACTAGAAGCCTTGGAAGACGAGAGGCAGAGGGCAATGCTGAAAAATGAAACTCATCTCTGTTTCTCGTATTCTTGGCAATGTTTCAGAACATCCTTTGCTTTATCTGCATGTTTCTATTATTATGTAAGTGAGCTGTGCTCACATGGTTTAGATGTGTGTATTCCATTAAGACCTGGTGTGGTGGTGATGAATCAATAACAAAAAATTTCAATTGGTTTTCTTCTCTTCTGTTGTTGCTACTCTGTTTCATTTATTTGTGCTCAATTAATACCCAAGTTTTGCTGCTGTCAAGACTCACAACCACTACGGAAGAACACAAACTTCATATATAACCAAGCCAAGCCACACAAACAAATCTCATATAAAACAACCAGACAATGCTTTTCTACATACAAAACTCTACTGAACCATACCTCACGATACTTGTTTTCAATCTGCTGCGCAAAACTCTACCTCAATGGCCTCAAATCGCCCTGCTTCGTCTTCATCTGTTCCCCTTCTCACAACAAGAAATTATCACTACTGGGCTATACGGATGAAACAATCACTGCTTGCCCTGGACTTATGGAAGGCAGTTTAAAACAAACTTACAGAACCCGCCGCAGAATCATCTGAAAGAACAACATATGCTGAAGCACTCTTGAGACAACACAGAGCTCTTGACACTATATGCAGTGCCATCTCTGAAGATGTGTATATGTCACTAGCAGATTGTACATCTCCATTCAATGCTTGGGAAAAACTGAAACTCACATATGGTGGGAATGAGCACTCACATGTTGAAGGCAGAGCTCTGTGGAGACAGTTGATAATATTAAAATGGACACTGCTGAAACCATTCAAGAATTCTCAGAGAAACTTACGAAAATCACCAACAAGCTTAAAATCTACGGGGAATAAGTCACTGATAAAAGGCTCGTTAACAAAATCCTTTCCAGCATACCTGAAAGGTTTGATGCTCATATTGTCTTTGTAGAATACACGAAAGAGTTTCAAGATATCACTCCACAAGCACTCTTGAACATGTTGATGAGTGCTGAAACCAAGCTAAACTCTAGAATACTCGAAGGAAGGGAGCTAGCACTAAGAACTCAGGTGAAAGGGCCATATTCTACTGCTACAAACAACTCTGAATCAAAAGAAAGATCAGGATCATACCCTCCTTGTGACCACTGCAAGCAAAAAAATCACAAATCCGCTGTGTGCTGGTGGCACCCTTCAAACGTTTGCACCTATTGCAGACAGCAAGGACATCTTGAAAGAGTTTGTCTGGCAAAAAAAACAGCAAATCAAGCTCAGCCGATAACAACAAACATGGCCACTGAATTAGAGGTTGACTTTGACAACCTCCATCTTATGTTAATGATTAAAACAGAGGCTCTCAACACAAAAAAGGATGCATGGTTTTGTGGACAGCGACTTTGCAGCCGATAAGTTTGACAGCAAGAGCACAACTGACTATCTATTTTCTATTAGATCAGGTTGTTTCTCATGGAATTCGAAAAAACAAGAGATAGTTGCACAATCAACTACTGAAGCTAAATACATTGCGGGAGCGGCTACTGCTAACCATGCTATGTGGCTGTGGAAATTGTTCGAGGATCTTGGTATAAAACTGGTGTACCCCATCACACTTTGGATAGACAATCAATCTGCACTCGCCATGGCAGAAAATCTAGTCAGTTTCAGTAGAACCAAGCATATTCGTGTGAAGTTTCATGCCTTCAGAAATTATGTCAAGGATAAAATCATTCAAGTAAAGTTTATTAGATCAGATGATCAATTGGCTGATATCCTGACGAAACCTCTACGCCCAAAACAATTCAAGTATTTACGGGATTTATGTGAAGTTCAACCTATCAAAAGTAAAGTGAGTTCAGGGAGTGTTGAATGATGTTGTGATCACACTTCAAGCACTCATTCTTCCAAGTCAGGTTGAAGATCTCATTCTTGATCTTGAGGAATTAAATGACATTGAAAGAGTATGGAATTCCAGCAACTAGAAGCATTGGAAGACGAGAGTCAGAAGGCAATGCTGAAAAAGGAAACTCATCTCTGTTTCTCGTATTCTTGGCAATGTTTCAGAACATCCTTTGCTTTATCTGCATGTTTCTATTATTATGTAAGTGAGCTGTGCTCACATGGTTTAGATGTGTGTATTCCTTTAAGACCTGGTGTGGTGGTGATGAATCAGTAACAAAAAATTTCGATTGGTTTTCTTCTCTTCTGTTGTTGCTACTCTGTTTCATTTATTTGTGCTCAATTAATACCCAAGTCTTGCTGCTATCCAGACTCACAACCAATACTGAAGAACACAAACTTCATATATAATCAAGTCAAGCCACACAAACAAATCTCATATAAAACAACCAAACAATGCTTTTCTACATACAAAACTCTACTACATCCAACTTCTTCAATCAACACTTGTATGAGTAGATCATCGTTAGAGTAAACAAGTCCCATCAACTCCGCTTCCATCGGTGTTCTTTCGATAATCGTTTGTCGGGTTTTCTTCTTCTTCTTCTTCTTCAAACAACTTAGGAAGAATCTGCAAAACTTAATTGCCAGTAGGAATTCCATCGAACAATGTTCATCAATGACATAAATTTTAAGAAACCCTATTGAATTTATATTGAAATAATTTAGTAGTTATAGAATATATTTGTATCTTGTAATATTAGTTTGTCTAATGTTGTTTCTATGATTATCCTTATATTTCCAAATATTATAGTCACGATTCCTTAAATATTCGCCTTGTATAACGTTGGCCATTGGGGTTTTAAAATATTGATTGTAATGTACTAAATAAGAAAATTAGAATTTAACAAGATTTGAAAAAATAATGCCTATGAAGTATAAAATTTTAATATGCCAATAATAAAGCTATAATAATATCATATCATGCTAGAATTAATAAATCATTATCATATAATTTAACAAAAAATCATAATTGTTTTCTTCATAGTCACTTAATATAATTGGGGCCGTTTAAAGAATAATGCTAATTTGTAGGATATCATATATTAATTTTGNCTCATATTGTCTCTGTAGAATACACGAAAGAGTTTCAAGATATCACTCCACAAGCACTCTTGAACATGTTGATGAGTGCTGAAACCAAGCTAAACTCTAGAAAACTCGAAGGAAGGGAGCTAGCACTAAGAACTCAGGTGAAAGGGCCATATTCTGCTGCTACAAACAACTCTGAATCAAAAGAAAGATCAGGACCATACCCTCCTTGTGACCACTGCAAGCAAAAAAATCACAAATCCGCTGTGTGCTGGTGGCACCCTTCAAACGTTTGCACCTATTACAGACAGCAAGGACATCTTGAAAGAGTTTGACTGGCAAAAAAAACAGCAAATCAAGCTCAGCCGATAACAACAAACATGGCCACTGAATTAGAGGTTGACTTTGACAACCTCCATCTTATGTTAATGACTAAAACAGAGGCTCTCAACACAAAAAAGGATGCATGGTTATTGTATAGCGGTTGTACGAATCACATGTCAAATGATATCTCTTGTTTCACACGACTTGAAGAGTGCACAAAGTGGATTGAAGTTGCAAATGGTCATATTACAAAGTCGCATCATGTTGGAGATGTTCAAATTCCGGTTGGAAAAGGCATAATCACAATAAGAAATGTCTTCTTGGTATGGGAATATCCCCACAACTTACTTAGTTTGGGGCAACTTGCAGATGATGAGAATTTGGAAATTGAATTCAAAGACAAGAAATTCATTATCAAGGATCATCGATCTGGAGCTATCTTAGAGGCCAAAGCAAACAAAAGAACATTCCCTCTTGATTTCTCCACACTAGAGCAGCCACTGATGTGTCCAACAGCTAAGGATAACACACTCCTCTGGCACAAACGCTATGGACATTATCATCTTAATGCTATAACGAAACTTCATGATCAGGTACATGATCTACCACCCCTAATTCCTTATTCAATCATATGTGATGTTTGTCAGGAAGGAAAAGCAACAAGACAATCGTTTGGAGACAGCAAGTCAAGAGGACTTCAAAAACTGCACTTGGTGCACTCCGACGTATGTGGTTACATGAAAGAACATACTCCAAGTGGAAACAAGTACTTCGTTACTTTTATTGATGACTTAACTAGGTATGTATGGATCTATTTGCTCAAAAGAAATCGGAGGTTCTGTACTACTTCAAAATGTTCAAATTGATGGCTGAAAATCAAAGTGGCTTCAAAGTAAGAATTCTGAGATTCGACAATGGTGGAGAATATGTAGGAGATGATTTTGTGGAAGTATGTAATGCTGAGGGCATCATTCATCAACTAACAGCCCCCTACACCCCGGAGCAAAATGGAATCAGCGAGAGAAAAAACAGAACCTTGCTGGAAATGACCAGATGCCTCCTATTCCAAAAGAAATTACCTCAAAAATTCTGGGGGGAAGCCGTCAACACCTCCGTTTATTTGATTAACAGAATCGGGACAAAGGCAACAAATGGAGTAACACCTTATGAGCTCTGGCATGGAGTCAAACCATCCGTAAATCATCTCAAGATTTTTGGAAGTATATGTTACATTCATGTACCAAATGAAAGAAGGAGCAAGTTAGATGCAAAATCTGAAATTGGAATTTTTCTTGGGTACTCGGATGTATCAAAGGCATACAGAATCCTAAGCTTAAAGTCTGGGAGTGTTATTATTAGTAGAAATGTGACTGTGGATGAAGGGAAACATTGGGATTGGTCGCTATTAAAAATTGTCGATGATGATGAATCTTCTTGCATTGATACACCTTCAACAGAACCTGCTTATGAAGATGATATAATTGAGCTCTCAGTTCCTATACTCTCAAGTGGACAAGAACAGCAAGAAACTGAACTCTTATCTGCCAGGAAAATGGAGAAAGCTTTCCCTTATCAGAAAACAGACAAAACTCAGTTGAAATGCTTGAACAGCCTGTGCCTGCAAGTCTTGTGGAAACTGAAAATGAACATCTACCGAGTGATGATATTGAAGAAATTGATCAAGAAACAAATGATGAAAATATTGATCACACCCCCTTGCGTTACAGAAGCCTATTCCAAGTAATGGATTCATGCAACATGATCATCACAAAGGAACCAACAAATCTTGAAATGGCATTAGCAGACTCTGATTGGCGAGCGGCTATGAAAGATGAGCTGGAAATGATTGAAAAATACAACACATGGTCCCTTGTTCAGAGGCCTGCAAATAGGAAAATAATCGGAGTTAAATGGATCTTTAGAAAGAAGTTGAATTCTGATGGCACTTTAAACAAATTAAAGGCTAGATTGGTGGTAAAGGGATTTGCTCAACTCCAATGAATTGATTACCTTGAAACATTTGCTCCTGTTGCCAGGCTTGATACAATTAAACTCCTCTTAAACTTAGCGGCCTGCAAGAATTGGAATGTGTACCACCTCGATGTTAAATCCGTCTTCCTAAATGGAATCTTAGAATAATAGATTTTTATTGAGCAGCCGCCAGGATTCACTAAAAAGAGAAATGAGCAAGATGTTTATCTATTGCACAAGGCCTTATATGGACTCAAACAGGCCCCTCGTGCCTGGTACGTTAAGATTGACAACAAATTTCGCAAACTAGGCTTTGAAAGAAGTCAAAATGAGCCTACTGTGTACCTGCTCAAAAACGAAAATGAAACCTCAGTGATTGTGTCATTGTATGTCGATGATCTTTTGATTACAGGGGGAGATGATGCTCTAGTGAATTATCTTAAGGAAAAATTGATGGAGAGCTTTGAAATGATTGATTTAGGATTAATGAGTTACTTTTTGGGAATGGAAATACATCAAGAATTGGACTTCATTAGCTTGTCCCAAACTAAGTATTCTGCAGATGTGTGTAAAAAGTTTGGAATCTCTGATGGTAACTCTCCTCCAATCCCATTATCTCCTGAGAACAAACCTGAAAGAGAAGATGATTCGGACTTAACTGATGCATCGATGTACCGAAGTCTAATAGGAAGTCCTCTCTATTTAGCTGCAACGAGACCGGATATTATGTTCTCTGTTAGTTACCTATCTCGATTTATGACTGAGCCTCATGAAAGTCACTTCCTTGCAGCCAAGAAAGTTTTAAAATACATATCAGGCACTCAACTCTATGGAATCAAGTTTAAAAGAAACGGTTCGATTGAGCTAAATGGTTTTGTGGACAGCGACTTTGCAGCCGATAAGTTTGACAGCAAGAGCACAACTGGCTATCATTTTTCTATTGGATGAGGTTGTTTCTCATGGAATTCGAAAAAACAAGAGATAGTTGCACAATCAACTGCAGAAGCTGAATACATTGCGGGAGCGGCTGCTGCTAACCATGCTATGTGGCTGTGGAAATTGTTCGAGGATCTTGGTATAAAACTGGTGTACCCCATCACACTTTGGATAGACAATCAATCTACACTCGCCATGGCAGAAAATCCAGTCAGTTTCGGTAGAACCAAGCATATTCGTGTGAAGTTTCATGCCTTCAGAAATTATGTCAATGATAAAATCATTCAAGTAAAGTTTATTAGATCAGATGATCAATTGGCTGATATCCTGACGAAACCTCTACGCCCAAAACAATTCAAGTATTTACGGGATTTATGTGGAGTTCAACTTATCAAAAGTAAAGTGAGTTCAGGGAGTGTTGAATGATGCTGTGATCACACTTCAAGCACTCATTCAACATGTCAGGTTGAGGATCTCATTCTTGATCTTGAGGAATTAAATGACATTGAAAGAGTATGGAATTCCACCAACTAGAAGCCTTGGAAGACGAGAGGCAGAAGGCGATGCTGAAAAAGGAAACTCATCTCTGTTTCTCGTATTCTTGGCAATGTTTCAGAAACTCCTTTGCTTTATCTGCATATTTCTATTATTATGTAAGTGAGCTGTGTTCACATGGTTTAGATGTGTGTATTCCTTTAAGACCTGGTGTGGTGGTGATGAATCAGTAACAAAAAATTTCGATTGGTTTTCTTCTCTTCTGTTGTTGCTACTCTGTTTCATTTATTTGTGCTCAATTAATACCCAAGTCTTGCTGCTATCCAAACTCACAACCAATACTGAAGAACACAAACTTCATATATAACCAAGTCAAACCACACAAACAAATCTCATATAAAACAACCAAACAATACTTTTCTACATACAAAACTCTACTACATCCAACTTCTTCAATCAACACTTGTATGAGTAAATCATCGTTAGAGTAAACAAGTCCCATCAACTCCGCTTCCATCGGTGTTCTTTCGATAATCGTTTGTCGGGTTTTCTTCTTCTTCTTCTTCAAACAACTTAGGAAGAATCTGCAAAACTTAATCGCCAGTAGGAATTCCATCGAACAATGTTCTTCAATGACATAAATTTTAAGAAACCCTATTGAATTTATATTGAAATAATTTAGTAGTTATAGAATATATTTGTTTCTTGTAATATTAGTTTGTCTAATGTTGTTTCTATGATTATCCTTATATTTCCAAATATTATAGTCACGATTCCTTAAATATTCTCCTTGTATAACGTTGGCCGTTGGGGTTTTAAAATATTGATTGTAATGTACTAAATAAGAAAATTAGAATTTAACAAAATTTGAAAAAATAATGCCTATGAAGTATAAAATTTTAATATGCCAATAATAAAGCTATAATAATATCATATCATGCTAGAATTAATAAATCATTATCATATAATTTAACAAAAAATCATAATTGTTTTCTTCATAGTCACTTAATATAATTGGAGCCGTTTAAAGAATAATGCTAATTTGTAGGATATCATATATTAATTTTGAAAAATATAACATTAAACGAAACTAATATAACTATCATATTTAATTCACCATAAAATATTATGGTTTTAATCAAAACTATGAAATACTGTGGTTTATTTAGCAATAGATTTATTTAGAATAACTATTAAAAATGAGGTGGACTGACATATGGTAAGCAATAATGATGGCTTTTTCGGTGCTGGAAAAAATTGGGTTTTTTTTTAATGTCGTACGCGGAAACGTATTGCGGGCACGTGTCGTGGTGTCAGCCGCGATTTAACCGAAGGTTTAGTTGCATTTTCACGGTATCATTTGTTTTTTGATGGATTCCTATTATAATTCGTTGTCTAATTTTGATCTTAACGTTCCTGCATCATCGATATCATCCTGTGAGAATCCTGAACCTGGGTGGAGTTACCCAGACTACAACAGCATTCACAACCTAAGGAGTTTTAACTTATGGAATACCGATAATGCATTCCCCAATGAGAATTCTTCAACATCGCAGGTAGAGTACTTCCTAATTGTTAGAAGCATTTTCTAATATTTATTATGAATGTATGTTTGATATCGTGCCGCTGGAGGAGAACGATGAGATTTCACAAGATGATCCAGAATCGGAAATCGTGGTTGAAGAATAAGTTGAAACAGAGAATCTGGAACCCGATGATGATCTACATCCAGCTAGAACTGTGCATACCGGTAGTGGTTTAGTTCGCCGACTACAATGCTCATCTGAGGAAATCGACATGAGATTCATTCATCTAGCATCGCCATTTGACGTGGGCGGAAATGAAATACCCACCTTGAAACTTCGTTACACTAATTACGACGTTGACGAACCTCATCTAGCTGTCAGGATGAAGCTTAAAAATAAAATCCACTTGCAGTACTACATTGCAGATTTTCATATTCGCATACGGTGGCAATATAGAGTAATCGAAAGCCCTTCACAGAAGTGGGTGATCAAATGTGTGAATGACACATGCCCGTTTTATCTACGAGCCATTTGTGCGGCTCGTGACCGCGTTTGACAAATTTCTGTTTACGATTACGGGCACACATGTGACAACGTTATACTGGAGGAAGGTCATAGGAATCTGTCTCGGAATTTTATTGCTTATGAGATGAAGCCATTCATTAGGAATGATAACGGTACGATAGTTTATCTGTTTTAATTGTTTTACATAACATTTCTAAGAATTTTTTTATATTGTCTCATAGACATTAAAGTGCAAACGGTGCGGACACATATTAGCGTGAATTATAGGTTGACAATAAAGTACGAGTATGCTTGGTACGCTTTGCAGTGTGACTTTGAGATGGTTTACGGCTCGTGGGAATCTTCGATGAAGAAATCGCCGTCGTTGTTTCATGAGTTGATTGCAATGAATGATGGTACTATTGTCCGATGGAACATATACGAGACAACACTTGACTCCCCAAACTACATGATTCATTATGTGTTTTGGTCTTTTAGAGCCAGCATAAATGCTTATGAGTTATGTGGAGCAAGTTGTCAATATTTACTAATATACTCATACAAATACCGAAATTGTCAATATATAAATTGTGCCAATATATAAATATCCTACAATCGATTTCGGAACTTGTCGGAAATACCGTTAATCGTATTTGTATAGTCATACAAATATCGAAATCGTTCAGTCGAAATTATAATTTGTATTTAACTCGCGGTCTTCCCGAAAAAATCAATGAGTCAACTTTGTAATTGTCCAAAATCGCCAAAATAAATTTCGAGTAATAATTAAAAAGAAACTACAACAAATAAATCTCATTAAACATTAATAAATTTCAAGTCTTAACGAATGCAAATTGATATTGTTGTATGATGTTCGATCGAAAATTAAAAATCGAATATAACTTGCGGTATTCCCGAAAAATCAATGAATCACCAACATAAAATTATCGGAAATCGTCGAAATAAATTTCGAGAAAGAATTAAATTGAAACTTCAACAAATAAATCTCATAAAATGAATTTGTTTAAGTGTTCTGTATGGTAAATAATGAATAATGAAATAAGAATGATGTTCTGTAAAATATGGTTATAAGAATGTATTTTAAATATTAAAGTACTATTTTACCCTTATAATTATAGAAAAAAAATTTATTTAATTAGAAATAAGTATGAATGTTCATTCGGTAAATACCAAATTGAATTTCAATTACATAATACCGAATAAGTCAAAAAATTAGCTACCGAATACCAAACCAAATTTCAATTGCATAATACCGAATAAGTAAAATAAAAATTTCAAGGGTATTTTTGTCATAATGTAGCAAAATTGATATTATTGGTTAATTGAGAGACATCTTATGCATTATTCAAAATTGATTGACCAAATTTGTCACATCATGTAATTTGATGGACTAAAATTGAATTAAACCCTATTTGTAAGTAACCCCAAAATTTTAAAATAATATAGACTGTATTCTTAAAGTTTGAAAATTATATGCAAATCTATCGGAATTGATAGAATATGTGTTGTTAACTTCAACTTTTAAAAATTGTTAAAATCATGTCATCAGAGTGTAGGAATTGCGTGGTAGACCTCAAAAGTTTCAAAATCATTTATATTTAACTTTAACAATCGTTAATGTTTTAAATGCATACATAGTTTGTATTAGACTTCTTAACATTAAAAAGATGTAATGATTATGTTTCCAAACTTTTAAAATTTTAAAAACTAAAACATAAATTATCAAAATCACTAATACAAAAATGACTAAAACATCTAATATTTACTTGAGAGTCATTCTTTAATGGTTTTGAAACTTCATGTGTTAAATTCACAATTTATAAATTTTGGAGATACCACTTTTACAATATTTTAAACATCCGAGGCCACGTCGTAGTTTTAACAATTTTTAAATGTTTCTAAATAGAAAACAGCTAACCGAAAGTTAAAACTCTGATAGCCGAGTAGGCCTTCCTGAAGTGTAAAATGATAATATAGAGTAGATATAACAACTAACAACTTCCTATTTAAAATATCAAAAAAACAAATCATTGACGTTGTTCTAGTGCAGATTCATACACTCAAGAACTATGATGTGTAAATTACACGAATCGAATATCACAATTCACGAATATCCTATTTCAGATATAATAATTATTTTAATACCAAAATGTAAAATTTTTAAATTCCTATATGATCATCAATTGCTAAAAATATTAGTTCAAAATATAGGATATAGAACTTGAAATGAAGATATTTTAAATATTGTTAATTTATCATTCAATGTTCGTAAAATAAATGAATTGTTATTTGTTAATCTTAAGATTTCGAATATTCTATTGAACTTTAAATTTATTTTTATTATATATAATAATTAATATACTCTTTTTTTGTAAGCCCAAAGTTTCATAGAATTTAAAATAATGTACAAAAATTTCAACTATTACGACAATGTATTTCCAATACATAAGTTATATTCTCAAAACCATTCATAAAAATTAAGTTTCGTCAGTTTCGATCGAAATTACAACCATGTGAAGCATTCTATTCTATCTTCTTCCATCGCTTTAGATGTTGCTGATGTTATATCTCGGAAAATAATATCATTATGGGTTTTGAATAAAACCCATAATATCGCGTAAGAGACTGTTAGCCACACATCTTTCGTATGATCATGTACCGTTTCCTTTGAATATATCCATGTTAATAGGACCGACACAATTAGTATATCTATATTGCAGCCACCATAAAAACACTTTCTTCCATATTATTTGATTAAAAGGACATAAGATATTCTTATATATCACAAGTCAACCCATATCCTAACATCATAGGTCAAAAAAACTATGAACAAGACATATATTAACATGCTTTGATTATCAAAGTTAACAAGATATTTATAGCAATATTGAGTCAACGTAAAAAGGCAATGGAAACCAAGATATTTTTTCACATGAACAAAGGACAAGGACAGGCTAGTTATGCCCAAAACTCATCTTTTCAGGTAAGAATCAAATGAAAACCCTAGTTTTGATTTCACCTTATTATTTGTTGATCTTGCAGAGATATGTGATGTCTGTAATAAGACCTCTAGTCTTGGAAGGAGTTGCAAATTCTCTGGAGCAGACGCGTCCACGAAGCATGGGAATTGCGGATCTCGGTTGCTCTTCAGGGCCAAATACTCTGTTGGCAGTTTCAAGTGTTATTGAAAGAGTTCATTTTATATGTTGCGAGAAAGGGATTGAGGTACCCGAGCTAAGAATCGCATTGAATGATCTTCCGAACAACGATTTCAACAATGTATTTTATTCATTACCGAAGTTCTACGACTATATTAGCCGAAAAACAGGGATAGAGATCGAGAGTTGCTTCATATCCGGGGTCGCTGGATCGTATTATGGAAGGCTATTCCCTAGAAATAGTTTGCATCTTGTTCACTCCTCCATGAGTCTCCATTGGCTTTCACAGGTATAGTATTGCTTTTCTTCTTTGAATTATAGAGTCTTGCGGTAATTAATGAAATGGTGTTTACACCTTAAAAAACTTGACCAAGTTATTATGTGATAGCATCCTCATCCTTGTAAACTCATACTACTCAACTTCTATAACCTAATCACTCCATATCTTAATTATGATGTGGGATATTTATTATCATATTTCAACAGTTTTCACTGTTTATTCGTTTATTTATTACCACCTTATGGCAAGAGATATTCTACTTGCAGGTTCCAAAAGGATTGATGGGTGAGGGAGGAGAGCATCTGAATCCCGGGAGGATTTTCTCATATGATACAAGCCCTGAGTGTGTTATAAAATCATATCGATCTCAATTCGAGATAGATTTCTACAAATTTCTTCGATCACGTGCAGATGAAATGGTATCCAGTGGTGTAATGGTGCTCTATTTCCTCGGAGGGAAAACGGAAACTAAACTACATTACAATATTTATGATATCATTGATGTTGCACTTGCAAGCATGGCATTTGAGGTATAGAAACATATTTTGACTTATGTGAACTTTAAACACTCTTTGTTGCTTGTAAAATTTAGGGTTTAATCGACAAAGAGAAGATCGATTCATTCAACGTACCGATTTATTCATCGTCAATTGAAGAATTGAAAAGTATCATAGATAAAGAAGCTTCTTTTGCTATAAATAAAGTGGAGCAAGTTGAAGTGAATTGGGAAGAAACACTTGAGGATCCATTAAGAGGAAGAACAATCTCTGCAATGTTGAGATCTGTATTTGAATCACTAATAACTCGACACTTTGGAAGTTTGGTTATTGATGAGTTATTCTCACGAATAACTAAACTCTTGGATGCTTCTACACCTAAAAGTAGCTGTCTTTTAGTTGTTTTACTTACAAAATTGTAATAATTTTGTGGTTAAGTAATCCTTGTAATAAAAAACCTTGGAAATAGGTTGAAGTTGTACGTTGAATGAAAAATCAAGAAGAATAAATTGTTGTAATAATATATTTAAAAGGTTTAATTATTTTATTAATATACTAGTAATAATTCTTATTATATTTATGTATAGTACTTTTTTCTCTTCCACTAACTTCATTTCTGTTTTTCAGACTAAGAAGAATGATTGCAATTAAGTTTAGTTCTAGAGAGTGTTAAGTTAAGTATTCATATGATATGAAACTTTTAGTGTGTAACCGAACTCATTTATGCATATCACCTGTTATAATTTCAATCAAACTCTACAATTCTAATATGATATTGGAGCTCGAATCTAATCTTAAGGATCATATAGACATCAATCTTCGTTGATATTTTGTAATAATTGATTTGAACTAGTTTGATTTCAAAAAAGAGACACTGACATATTCAATCCCATAATTTTTACAGTTTTGACAAAATTAATCTTCATAATTTATAATGTCATATTTAGTCATCGAACTTTAAATTTTGGATGATTTGAACCTTTAAGTTTGGAATATTTAGTAAATCAGATCCTCAAAGTACCAAAATGGATCCTCAAAATTTGATTTTGGCCAAACACCTCATTTATCATAATTGAAAACGTTGCCGACCAATTATACCATACAAATTGAACTTTTGGAATTAATTTTACCACAACTTTAAAAATATGAAAACTAATTTTGACATCTTATACTTTGGTAATCAAAATTATCACAACCATGAAATTAAGACGACCAAATTTGTGTGTCGCCTATTTAAAAAGATTGACTATGTTAGTGTCTTGCATTATCATTACATTTAGGCGTGTTCACTATTCGGTAGAAACCGAACACCGAATCGCATACCATATTTTTTTTACCGAACCGATACCAAATGAAATCGATTCAGTATTCGGTTTTTAAATTTTGGTCATTTCGGTATTCGGTTTTGGTTCGGTAAAAAATTCAGTATTCAGTAATTTACCGAATACTAAATTTAACTTTTTCTTAATTTACAACTAATATTTTTGTATTTAATTATATAATTAAGTATTATTATGATTTTAATTTGATTGAATTTTAGAAAAATCAATATTTCGGTATATACCGAAACCGAACCGAAAACATTCGGTATTTACCAAACTGAACGGACAAAATTCGGTAGCTAATTTATTTATTTATTTGGTAATTGAAATTCAATTCGGTATTTACCGAATGAACTCCCCTAATTACATTATGAATAATTCGATCAAAAAAAAGTTGCAGTGTCAACTTCTTTTGGAGTTAATAGGAAGCCAAAAGACTAAAAAAATGACTAGTTGTTTAGTTTCAAAGAATTCATCAAGATCAGTAGTTGGTGTTTACTATCTAGATTGTTATCACGACGAATTCCGAGACCCATTATTCGGTAATGTGCAAATCAAACCTTTGGAATATCATTCGGAAAACCCTCTTTCGAGGGCCTCCCTCATTCACACATGATGCAACATTTTATAGCTTCAGGCAAAGTAAGCCACCTTCTTTCACGTTGATTCTTTTCCGGCCAATATTCGAGCTCCTCAGTTACGTTAAGAGCGTACATTGATGCTCGGCATAACCCTTCTGGGTTGTATTCATCCTGTAGAGTTTTACTCTTGAATTCATACTATCCCAAGAAATGCTGCCAATTATCAAATTACAAAGTAATAAGGAATCAACCCCATAAAGGACTAAGTTCTGTTGAAGCCAAGACAAAGGATGTCGAAGTTGAGGTCAAAGAATCCCCTGTACCGCTGCAGAGACAAACGAACAAAGGCTCTAAGACTGATAAATTGAAGACAGAAGCAAAGTCGCACTTTTAATATTACTAAAAGTTTAATGTTTTTGACTTGTAATAGGCACGTGTGTGAGTGATGCTCCACTATAAAAGCCACGTGTAGAAACCCTAATGTATGATTATGTTATTCTGATGTTCACCATAGCCGCTCTCTATTTACTCTGCTTTGCTTGACTCCCTGCATATGAAACTTCAAATATCAAAACAACATGGTATCGGAGCATTTAGCTGAAGTAAACTCACTCGTTTCTGGAACCTGAAAACTGTGAAAGCTGGACAAGATGACAAACAGCTTTCATCATTGGGGGATTTTCTTCAATTATCAAATTTAAGTGAGTTTGCATAGGAGTTTTCATAGATTTTGCATTACAAACACATTACTTTTTCAAAAGCTCTTTAATGTATTTAGATTGCGAAATGAAAACACCGGAGTCAAGTTGTTTAATTTGCATGCCTAAACAAAAGGAAAGTTCACCTATGTTACTCATTTCAAATTCGAAAGCCATGATATCACAAAATTCAGCAATTAGAGTCGAGTTAGAGCTACCATATATGATATCATCTACATAAACTTGCACAAGTATTAAATCAGAATTTGCATGTTTGACAAATAAAGTCTTATCTACACTACCCTTTTTATACCCACAAGATAGCAAATAAGTATTCAATCTTTCATACCACGCTCTAGGTGCTTGTTTAAGTCTATATAGATCTTTGAGCAATTTGTACACATAATCGGGTTTGGACGGGTCTGAAAAACCAGCAGGTTGTTTTACATAAACTTTCTCGGAAATAAAACCATTCAAAAATGCAGATTTTATGTCCATTTAAAATAGCTTGAATCCTTTGTATGCTGAAAAAGCAATTAACATTCTTATAGACTACATTCTAGCTACGGGGGCGAAAGTTTCACCGTAATCTATTCCTTCCTCTTGTGTGTACCATTGAGCAACTAATCTAGCTTTATTTTTAACTATATTACCATGTTTATTTAGTTTATTCTTAAAAATCCACTTAGTTCCTATGATATTTTGATCCTTAGGGGGAGGGACTAATTCCCAAACACAATTTTTCTTAAATTGAAGTAATTCATCTTGCATAGTATTTATCCAATTAATATCACTCAAATCATCATTTACAGTTTTAGGCTCAATTAAAGACACAAAAGCATGTAATTTACAAAAAGAGTTAAAAGACCTACGGGTTCTAATTGATTCATTAACGTCTCCTAAAATGTTTGACTTACTTAGGCATTTAGGCATGTTAGGTATATAGGATGGTTTTATAGAAGGTTCGGGTTCATCACATGGTAAGATATAATCCTTCTCGGGTTCTAGAGTCTCAACTAGATTTTCTTCCTTATCTAAAAAATAATGATCTTCTTCATTTTCAGATTCTATGTTGGCTTCATCTTGTGGTTCAATTTCTAGATTTTTATGAATTTCATCAAAGAAAACTACATGAATTGACTCAACTACTTGTTTTAATTCCTTCAAGAACACTCTATAAGCTTTCCTAATGTTTGAGTATCCTACAAACTTATCCTCCTTACTTTTACTATCAAATTTACCTAATGTTAATTGATCATTGTTATGTACAAAGCATTTACATCTAAAGACATGAAAGTAACTAACATTAAGAGTTTTATCAAAAAATAATTCATAAGGTGTTTTCTTAAGAATTCCTCGTAACGTAACTCTATTTATTACATGAAAAGTTGTATTTACACCTTCAGCCCATAGGTTTTTAGGGGATTTATGTTCAATTAACATTGACCTACCCATTTCTTGTAAAGTTTGGTTTTTACGTTCGATGACACTGTTTTGTTTGGGGGTTCGGGCACAAGAGAAATTGTGTTTAATTCCCAAATTTTGACACAAGGTTGAAAAATCGTTATTATTGAACTCACCACCATTATCACTTTGTAAGAATTTTATCTTAAGATCCAATTTATTTTTCCACTCGTTTTTGAATTTATTAAAGTAAGAAAAAGTTCCTGATTTTAATTTTAAGAAATAGACCCATGTGAATCTTGTATAATCGTCAACAATTACAAAACACCAACTTTTACCTCCCAAACTCGATGGTTTTATTTCACCAAACAAATCCATATGCAATTTTTCTAACTTCCTAGTTGAATTTACAGAATTAATTCTTTTAAATGTTGCGCTAGTTTGTTTAGACCTAGCACACACTTCACAATTATACTTAGTATTTTTAAAGGTGTTATCTATCTCTCTAATTAGATTAAGTTTCTTTAGCTTAAAGATAAGATCTAGACTTGTATGTCCTAATTTTCTATGTCACTCATAAGCACAATCAGATTGAGAAAGTAAGCATGCATCCAAGTCCTCAACCTTATTTAAAACATATACATTTTTCAATCTGCATGCTTTGAAGATTAATTCACCACACTTAAGCACATTACATGCAATTTTGCAAAAAGAAACTTCATAACCAGAATCACACAATTGACTAATACTAATCAAGTTATGCATCAAATTGTTAACATGCAAGATATTCGTAATTTCAAAATGACCAGATTTAAGACTACCCGTACCTATTATCTTACCATTAGAGTTGTCCCCGTAGGTAATTCTACCCCCTTTAGTACTCTTATAATCAACTAGCAAATCTTTGTTTCCTGTCATATGTCAGGAACAACCGCTATCGAGGATCCAGACCTGTAGTTTTAGGAATCCACATTTTATCAACAGTGTAAAATGTAAGATGTTCATGCCTTCTATTGTAAGAAATCTGTCTGTCAATAAGCATATTAACAGTGATGAATTTCTCATTTTTCTGTTTCAAGAATGTAGATAAGGAAACAACAGTTTGCTTAGTTTTAAAATTCTGCCTAGTTACATGCCATGTACGTTGTGTAGGTTTTGAAGTAAAACCAACACCCTGTCTAGCAGAATTAATAGAAGCATTAATATGAACATATTGATCATGCTTTAGACTGGCAGCTAGTTTAATCTCCCTACTTTCTACATTATAAGATGTGGAAGCTTTTACAAATTTTGTCTCAATATTTTCAGATATATGATTTAATGCATCACTATTAATCACATTCACAGTATCAGAATTCAGAGTAGATGCATCACTATTAATCATAATCACAGTATCTGAATTCAAAGCGAATAAGGAGAAATCAAAGCATTCTGGCACAGAGGATTTAACAAAGCACATTTTAGGTTTGTTTGGAGAATTTTCAGAAGTTGTGCTAAAACCTAAACCTATTTTATTCAAAAAATTCTTTTGAACACTCAAGATCTTATTTAAAGATTTAGTACTAAGGTTATTCTCTATATTAATTTTCTGAAGATTTTGATTTCTTTCTTTTATCAATGTTTCATATTTATCCTCTAATTCTGAGTATTTTTTAACTAGCTTAGCAAATTCAATTAGGTCACTGCATTCTTCAGATTTGGATGAACTGACCTCAAAGTCAGATTTAGTCTGATTAATACCAACTAGGTCCAAATTATCTTCTCCAAGAGAAGCATACCCACAGTTTTCCGACTCACTTGAAGAAGACATTTCTTCTTCAAGTAGCACTTGGAGGACTGATTTTTTCTTTTCAGTTTCTTGTTTCAAGAATGGACAGTTAGACCTAATGTGACCTGGTTTCTTATACTTAAAACATGTTATGTTTTTAAATTTTTCAAGAATCATTTTAGCTGTTCTTTTTGCCTTTAATAGTTTCTGAATTTTCTTTGCTAACAGTGAAATTTCTATGTCTGAATCGGTTTCAGAGTAAGACACATGGGTTGTCTTTGAGGATTATGGTGTAGAAGTCCTTTCAGTTGCCCTAGACTTTGACTTAGACTTTTGTTTGACAACCTTATTTGAGGATTCAGTAGTCGTTAGTGCAAGAGAAGAGGATTTTTCAGCAATTGTTGCCTACTTCTTAGATGTAGTTCTTTAGTTAAGAGAATACCGAACAGTTCATCTACACTTAAGGTGTCTAAGACTTTAGTTTGTTTTATGGTGGTCATAAGGATTTCCCATTTGTTGTCTAGACTCCTTAACACTTTAGAGTTCTTTTATTCGTTAGTCATTTTATGACCTAACAGTTCCATTTCATTCACTAGCAGAATGTAGCGTTGCTGCAAGTCAATCAAGACTCATTACTCTGCATAGAGAACATTTCAAGTTCATGTTTGAGCATGTTCAGTTTTGTTTTCCTAATTCTAGTAGTTCCCTCATACAAAATTTCTAGTTTAGACAATGTTTTATGTGCAGTTTTACATCTAGATATATTGTTAAACTCAGTAACACTTAAAGCAGAAAATAAGGCACTAGAACACCTAACATTTAATTCGATACCAACATCTTTATCACCAGAACTAGGTTCTAAATCCATATATGGTACTAGACCAGTACCATACACTACACATCTATATATTTTTAGATCTTGTTTCAGAAAGGTTAACATGTTGGCCTTCCAGTAACCAAAATCCTTCCCATTGAACTTGTGTGTTTTATTTAAAAACTAGCCAGTTCTTGAGTGGTTACCTTCCTTAGGTACTACTTCTTTTGACTCACCAGTTACAGACATGCTATGTATTTAAAACAGTGAGCAGTAAAGCAAGTCACGTATACTGTCAAGGAAAGAAAAAATAAACAAAAACGCAGGAGCAATATATTAGAATACTTGACTACTACAAATTAATTAGCATGTACCCCGCATCTCCACCACTTGTTGTTTTTTATTAATCCTATTAGTTCTAGTATTCTTAAAGTGATAAAAACACACAGATTTTAGAGTGGTATACGATCCCGATTCTTATCTTAGAATCGATCATCTCGGAAATCCACTATTTTGCCCTGCGATATTATTACTAATTAGCAAACTCGAAACGTTCTACAACCAAGAAGTTTTGTTAGGAAAGTAAACAAAACTTGGGTTAGGACTGCTCAGTAAAGTAAAGTTGGGTTACTTTTCAGCTAATCACGTAAAGTTGGGTTACTTTACAGCTAATATTATTACTAAACAGCTAATCACGTAATCATTCAATAACGCAGTAAAGTAAAGTTGGGTTAGGAATACTCGGTTTTGTTCCCGTATGTTCACGAGAACAACAATTCCAATTCCGAGCCTGACTTTTGTTTCAGTTGCTTTCAGACACACACTCAGTGCTAATTTGTTCCTGCACACCTCAAGAGATAGTGAGTACACACAATATGAAAGTGATATTGGTCTAACCGTAAACGTTAGCCTTATTCTGAACACAAGTCACTCGTGATGTCAAGATTTTCATATATTTCAGATCTACGATCAGAGACACACAGATATGCACAGTTTCACAAACAGTACTCAAACGTACTAAACACTAAAACATCACAGACGTTCTAAAGCAGTTTCACTCAAGAAAGCGTTTAAAAACTAAGTAGGCGGCAAGCCTAAAATTTCAAAAGGCAGCAAGCCTCAAATATCAAAAGAACATTCTAAACGTAATCTTTTCTAAAGCAAGATATCAAATCAGTAAGCCAGTGAGTCTCAGGTACACAACCACAACCAAGAACACAAAGAAATCGCAAGTGCAGCACAGAGAAAAACCAAAAGTCGCAAACCCTAGGTGAAAACAATGAACTCTCTATGAGCTCAAGCGATATAGTTTGTATTTATACTAGTGGGCTTAATCGCAATGGCCCAGTTACAAGTAATTTATTATACAGCCCAACATCCATAGCCCATCAAAGACCCAGTAACCAACTCTTACCATCACAAGTATTACACGATGAAGTGAACTTCTACATAAGCTTGTTAGAGTGCCTGGACAACCCGAAGCCTTTTCATTATGGAAGATGGGACATCGTTACGAAACGGTGTTATTCTTCCTGATTTAACATCCGGTGATGAGTCTCGACCGGTTGCTCTTGTTAATGATGTTGATCATGAGAAAGGGCCTGCGCATTTTACGTATATTTCGCATCTCAAGTACACTAGTCCTGTCTCAATATCAAAACCATTCTTGGGTTGCCGTTGTCTCGGTGGATGTCAACAAGGTGATGCTAATTGCCCTTGTACTGTGAAACACGATGGATTTGTCCCGTATTCGCCTCTCAGAGTTCTTTCAACGAACAAATCATCTGTATTCGAGTGCGGAGATTCATGTTCTTGTCCTCCGAATTGCCGGAACCGTACATCTCAAGCTGGTTTAAAGGTTCATCTCGAAGTTTTTAAGACAAAAAACCGAGGTTGGGACCTGAGGTCATGGGATCCTATTCGTGCCGGTAGCTTCATATGCCGATATTGTAAAGGGAAGCAATTTCGGGAACGAAAAAGACAAGTACATATTCTTCCCACTTAATTGCGAAGAATTCCGGAAACGCGACTCGGTTCATGAAAAATTGTTGTTCTCCGAATGTTGTTTGGCAGCCGGTTTTACGGGAAAGTAACCACGAATCGTATTTCCATGTTGGTTTTTTCGTCATTCCTCATATTCCTTCGATGCAAGAGCTCACATTCGACTATGGTATTATTGTTCCTTCGAGAAAATCGGATAAAGCAAGGAAACAATGCCTTTGTGGTTCTCCCAAGTGCAAAGGTTACTTCTACTGATATCGAACAAGTCAGTTAATACTTAACACTTGTATCCTTAATATTATAGTTTATAAGAGGGGTGATATTATAATTAATTGATTTGGTCTAGTTTATTCAATATGATTCACTTTTTTTATGGATTGGACTACACAAACACTCTCCTAGCCAATCGAATACTGAATTTCTATATTCTTTGGGAAACAAATTTACATGAAAACATACAACAGTATGTTATGATTTTGGCAAAAATATGAATCGGGTTTTTCGGTATGGAATAGGGAGTTGTTTTTTCATAGTTGTTATTGAAAGTGTGTTAATTCTTCAGGAGTTGTTAGAGGAGCATGAAGAGCTCGTTTTTGTGTCATCGGCAGTTAATTGTTATTTTAATTGTAGTGTTTTTCTAGTTATTCGTGTAGTTTTGGTACAATGGATGCTCGTATTTCTGTACTATTAACGAACATGTTATTACAAGCACGGTTTTAAATTTCCCGTCTAATGGAAATTTATATACTACTTATTTTGATCGGTATTTAATAAAAATATTAACTTTTATTGGTTTTGTACTGATTTAATTTTGAGCGATGATAAAATTCTTTTTTTATTTTTTCTACCATTAACCATATAATTAAGAATGAGTTAAAATTGTATTTTTTGTTGTCGATAATTTAATTTATTTTATTATTTTGATGCAGATTTGGTATATCAATACACTGATCTTGTATTGTAGAATGGTCGGTATCGCAATTTAAAATATTAATTACAATTTACTAAATAAGAAAATTAGAATTTAACAACATTTGACAAAATTATGCCTATGAAAGTACAAAATTTTAATATGCCAATAAGAAAGCTTTAATAATATCATATAATGCTAGAATAAATAATTCATTATCATATAAGTTAACAAAAATCATAATTTTTTTATTCACTTCACTTAATATAATTGGAGCCGTTTGAAGAATAATGCACTGAGATTTGGCAATTATTAAAATTATTTGGTGAATATTCGGCATATTATTATGATTTATATAAAAAATGTATATTTATATTTAAATAATTGAAAACAAGGGTAAAATATTCTAATTTGAGCAAGTGTNAGATCTCAAAACCAGAAAACTCGAAAGAGTTCCAGAGATCAAATTATCAAGAAGCTTATTCAACGGTAACTATCAGCATATAATCGTATCGAATGCTCGTCTTTACTTCATATCGTTCCGAAAACGAATGTTAAAGATGGTTTATTCGATACACGAACTAGTCGATGTGAATTCAGGTTGGTTGCTTAAGTATACGTTCGAAATGTCGTTGATGCCAAAGGATCGTAATATTCATTTGTTAGGAACTATCGGAGGGGAGATCGAAGAAATGTGGAAGGTATTTTATGTTAAAGAGAATAAAGTTGTGTGTCATCGGCTTTTCGATGGTGAAAATTACATTGTTTTCGATCTCGGATCGAATTTTGTATGTGAATTGCCTCATCGACATTTCAAATCTTATAAGGTTGTTGAGAGCTTGGCTCCTGTGTTTTCTGATTAATACTTGGATTTTCGAAGTTAACTCACGGTTATGAACCTCAACATTAGAAAATGAATGGATTTTCGTTCCGACATTTGACATATGACACGAAACGATGGTGTTTTGATTTCATTCAGTTCGATTTGTTCTTCATTTGAGGACTTATTGTTTTTACAATTTTGTTACGTAGTCGATTTACTTGTATACTATTCGTGAAAGTGATAACCAAAAAATAGTTTTTTTTTTGAAGTAGGTGGAATTGACTAACAATACTCATTTTTGTGTAAATCTAAATCTTTTTATTTGAATTTTAACATTTATTTATTTATATATTTTATTTTTTTTAAAAATTTGAAGAGAATAAAAAATCCTACTCTACAATCTCGTTGATTCGTAATGAGTCTATGCTGCATAGATGGAGAGTACATAAGTTACTTTTTATTTGAAACCCAAAGTTGAGTTCGAACTCGAGATGAATCTTATTCTTAATTGGACCTTGATTTATTGATTCAATGATTTTTAAAATGTAATTGAGACTTAAATCAAATTTATTATATTTCAAGTCAATTCAAATTTTGAAAATTTAACAACCTCTATTAGATTTATACAAAAAATTTAAGATATTTTGGTTTAGTATGATTAAATTGATAAAATATAAAAATTAAGTAATGTTAATCAATTTTGTAAAATTAAGATATTTAATTCTATTTCTTTTATTAAAATTAAATTGATTTAAAACATATTTTATTTCAGTTTGCATTTAACAGCAGGTACTTCCTTGACACTCACCGCTTGCTCTTCATAGCTTTGGAAACTTCAGGGTTTTAGGGTTTAAGCTAAAAATGTTGGCGATTCGCAGACTCTCCACGCGCTTTAGGTGCTACAATTTCTACGTTTCTGTATGGATATATTATTTGTAATCATTTTTTTTGTTTCTATATGGATAAATGACTGTTCAGTAATCGTGTCGTCTAAGTGGGGTTTTACGGATTAGATTGTTTTTTGGGGTAAATGGGTTTTGAATTGAGTGTACTTGGCTTGAAGTTGATTTCTTTTGCTTGGTTGTTTCGCTCGTTTTTTTGCGAGCTTCGTTGCTCGTTTTTTCTAAACATACATCGTTCTTAGGAAATTTTTATTTTTTCACTGCAGGAATCAAGGACATAGCTTTTGGGCGATTCGAATTCGCTATGGGAATTTGGATATAGAGGAGTGTTGTGAAAGTTACATTGTTGAATCAGTTGAAAATCAAGGAAAACAATTCAATATATTTTTATCTTCAGCTAGATTTTATAGCTCAAGCTCTTATAGGAAAGTCTTCTGCAATTTTTCATCACAAACAGGAGCCAATAGCAGTGGAGAGAACTTGGAAGATGGCATTGTTGAAGAAATCACTTCTGAAGATGAGAATGATGTGGTGGCTTCAAAGCACAAGCTTTCAGAAGAATACGATGTTTCCGAGGATACGAACAGTGAGCTGGAGACCGATAGTGATGGGGATGAATTTGAGGAGAAAAAATCACAGAAACCTCTGCCCATTTCAGCAATGGCTAATGTCATCCTTGCTTCACTTTCCTCACCAGTGAACACCATTATGAATAAATGGATTGAAGAGGGGAATAAAGTAACACAAGAGGATCTTTTATCAGCCATGTTTCATCTTCGTAAACGAAAATTATTCGGCAAGGCCTTACAGGTTCCTTATTCTCATGCTCTTTCTTTACAAGTCTTCATTTCCTTTCATTATTCGGCAATGCCTTTAAAAATCAAAGGGTATCTGGATTTAGAGTATTTACTATGTTTCTTTGATTTCTATTGCAGCTCTCAGAGTGGATCATATCTGGGAAACATCTCGATTTATCAGAGATACATTATAAGTTTCATATTGATTTAATTGCAAAAGTCCGGGGTGTCTATAAGGCCGAGGAATACATGTATAGCATTCCCAAGTCCTTTCAAGGAGAAGTTATGTACCAAACACTGCTAGCCAACTGTGTTTCTGCAACGAATTTCAAGAAATCCGAGGAGGTATTCAACAAAATGAAAGAGTTACGTATCCCGATTTCATCCTTTACTTGCAACCAGTTGTTGCTTCTGTATAAGAAAACAGATAGCAGGAAGATTTCATATGTATTACGGTTAATGGATGAAGAAAAGATCCGACGGTCACTGTTTACGTACCAAATTCTTATTAACGTGAAGGGTCAAGCTAAAGATATAAAAGGGATGGAAGTGTTAGTTGAGACAATGAAAACTGAAGGTTTTGAACTCAACAGTACAATTCTGGCTTCGTTAGCCCGGCATTATGTTGATGCCGGGCTTAAGGACAAGGCTGAGGAAATACTTAAACAGATGGAAAGCGATGATCTCGTTAAGAATCGTAGTATGATGCTTCCGATTTACGCTTCACTCGGGAAAAACGATGAAGTAGAGAGGCTATGGAAATCTTGTGAATCCGATCCACGGTTATACGAATGCATGGCAGCTATTGAAGCTTGGGGACGACTAAACAAAGTCGATAACGCAGAGGCAGCTTTCGAAAAACTATTGGAAAAAGTTATCAAGCCTTCTACGAAACATATTGCTGTAATGCTACAGGTATATGCTAACCATAAGATGCTTGCAAAAGGGACAGATTTCATTAAACGAATGTCGGAAATTGAGTGCCGAATCGGGGCACTTGCATGGTACGAAGTCGTAAAGCTCTATATCGGTGCAGATGAAGTAGAGAAAGCAGCTTGTGTGATTGAGAAAAGTATTGAGGAGAAGCAAGGGAGACCATTGTTTTCGAGTTTCGTATTAGTTATGGAGAAGTATTCGGAGAAAGGAGACGTACATAATGCTGAGAAAATGTTTCATATGATGAAACAAGCAGGATATAAGCCGGGAGCGAAGCATTATCACTCGATACTCGATGCGTATATAAACGCAAAGACTCCGGTATATGGATTCGCTGATAGAATGCGAGCCGATAACGTCTTCCCAAACAGGATGCTGGCTAGTCAGTTGGCTCGTTCGGATCCATTTAAAAAGTCGGTTTTACAGTTACTTTGATAGGTAAACTCACTCTTTGGACTAATGTGTTTTATTGCTTCTAATTTTGTTTTAAGTAATCAAAATAAGATATCTATATTTGTTGGAATTCGAGTGCGGGGAGAAAACATAATATAATGACGACTATGGGGCGATGATGCAACTAGCTGAATCGGTCCAACCCGTACAATGAGACTTGCACTAATTTCATGTGTATATGTCTAATTATACTTCAATTTTGGAATTTTTGGTAAATACATCAACCAAATAGGGTGTTCCGTAACAAAACTTTGGTTTGAACCGTTTTCAATTTTCAGTTTGTTATTTATGGAATGAACAATACTAATTAATAGTAACAAATATTCTATTACACCTAGTTCAATGATTGAACTTTTTATACCCGTTGTCGGTTTATTAATTATTAATTGGTAAGACAAAAACTGAGCGACACCAATGTTTTGACAGGTACGGCTAGATAATAGGTTTTCAGTTCGGATCTCGAGTTTTTTCGGGTCTAAAAAGAATTAAACTTTTTAATTGATATCGAATAGGTATAACGATTGTACGTGTCATACTGGTCCAACTCGGAATAGAATATGAAACATTTGTTCAATGAGAAGGTTGGATTAGAATAAAGTAAATCGTAATTCTAAATAAATAAATGCAAAACAAGTGTAAATAATTCGGGTGACACGCAAATTTCATCACCATAGTTTTACAGTTTTGATAGTTTTGATGTTTTTTCCCCAAGTGATTCTTATTGTGATAATTGTGATTCCCAAAGTATCAAGATGACAATACATGTTCGTATATTTTATAAGTTTTGGCAAAATTAACTCCCAAAATTTAGTTTAAATTACATAATTGATATATAAAATTTACAGTTTTGGCAATTGTGATCCTCGGTCAAAATCAAAATTTGAATATTGATTTTCCATTTTGAAAATCTGATTTGCCAAATGTTACGAATTTAGAGAATCAAATTTGCAAAAAACTTAAAGTTTTGGACCTAAACATTACATTACAAATTATGAAACCAAATTTTCTAAAACTATGAAAGTTTGTGTACGGAAGTCGCTATCTTCTCAAATAACTTTTTAGAAATAAAAATGTTTCAAAATAGAAAGCAGCTTACCTAAAAGTAAAATAGAGTAAAATTAAATGAGTAGGCTTTCTTAAAGTGTAATGTGATAATATAGAGTATACCTTAATTTGATACAACAATTAACAACTTTCTATTTAAAATATCCAAAATATATAAATCAATGACGTCATACAGTCAATAAAAACTATGAACAAGAACTATAATAACATGCTTTGATTATCAAACCTAACAAGATATCTTAATCACTCAACTTAGAAAGCCAATGGAAGCCAACAAGTTTCTTCACATGAACAAAGGCCATGGAGAGTCTAGTTATGCCAATAACTCATCTTTTCAGGTTAGAATCAAATGAAAACCCTAGTTTTATTCACTAGAAAATGGTGGCTTCTGTCCTCTAACTCATATTTTTGATATATTTAGTCCCTAAATTTTAAAGTTTTGATAAATTTGGTCTTCCAAATTTGCAACATTTAACAAATCATATATCTAAAATAGCAAATCAGATCACAAAATTTGATTATGATTGAGGATCACAATTGCGAAAATATTAAACTTTGAGTACCAATTATGTCATTTACACTAAATTTATGGAATGATTTTTGTCAAAAATTACAAAGTATAATGATATATTTTTTTCATTTTGATACTTTATGGATCACAATAACCATAATCATAAAACTTTGAAGATCAAATTTTTCACATTATTATTAGTTGATCTTGCAGAGATATGTGATGTCTGTAATAAGACCTGTAGTCATGGAAGGAGTAGCAAATTCTCTAGAACAGACTCGTCCACGAAGCATGGGAATTGCGGATCTCGGTTGCTCTTCAGGACCAAATACTTTGTTTGCAGTTTCAAGTGTTCTTGAAAGAGTTCATTTTATATGTTGTGAGAAAGGGATTGATGTACCGGAGCTAAGAATCGCATTGAATGATCTTCCGAACAACGATTTCAACAATGTATTTTCTTCATTACCGGAGTTCTATGATCAAATTAGCCGAAAAATGGGGATAGAGCTCGAGAGTTGCTTTATATCTGGAGTAGTTGGATCGTATAATGGAAGGCTATTCCCTACAAATAGTTTACATCTTGTTCACTCCTCCATGAGTCTCCATTGGCTTTCAAAGGTATTATAATGCTTTTCTTGTTTGATCGAAATTATAACGGTAGAGCGTAAAACAATGAGAATATTAGTGTGATGGAATCCCTCACCCTTATAAATCGCTCCAAATCTTAATTTTGATGTGGGATATTTATTATCATATTTCAACATTTCTCAGTGTTTATTCGTTTATTAGCACCTTATGGCAAGAGATATTCTACTTGCAGGTTCCAAAAGGATTGATAGGTGAGGGAGGAGAGCATCTGAATCCCGGAAGGATTTTCTTATCTGCTACAAGCCCGGAGTTTGTTTTCAAAGCATATCGATCGCAATTCGAGATAGATTTCTACAAATTTCTTCGATCGCGTGCATATGAAATGGTATCTGGTGGTGTAATGGTGCTCTATTTCCTCGGACAGAAAATGGCAGCTAAACAAGACAACCATCTTCATGATATCATTGACGTTGCACTTAGAAGCATGGCATCTGAGGTATAAAAACATATTTTGATTTATGTTTACATTAAACACTCTTTCGTTGCTTGTAAATTTTAGGGTTTAATCGACAAAGAGAAGATCGATTCATTCAACGTACCGATTTATTCATCGTCAATCGAAGAAGTAACAAGTATCATAGATAAAGAAGCTTCTTTTGCTAGAAATAAAGTGGAGCAAGTTGAAGTGAATTGGGAAGAGACACTTGAGGATCCATTGAGAGGAAGAATAATCTCTACAATGCTGAGATCTGTATTTGAATCACTATTAACTCAACACTTTGGAAGTTTGGTTATTGATGAGTTATTCTCACGCGTAACCAAACTCTTCAATGCTTCTACCCCTAAAAGTAGGTGTATTTTGGTTGTTTTACTTACAAAATTGTAATAATTTTGTAGTTAAGTCATCCTTGTAATAAAAAACCTTGCAATACATACAATTTTCAGAAAAAAAATAGTGTGTATTCTACATGAGATGTGGTGACAGATATGTGGTACCAAATGACTCTGAACATATAAATACGATATTCCAAGAAGCTCAAGGATCACCTATTTTATTGCCATGAAACTTTCTGATAGTATGGATAAACTTGCAAACTTGTTTTGGATAACATTATCAAGGTACATGGTGTGCTCTTGAGCATTATTAGTGATTGAGATACAAGATTCTTCTAGATTTTGGTCTAGTTTAAAAGAATTGCTATGAACAATGTTGAACTTAAGATATTTATTATTTGAAATATAGTGTCTAATCGAAATTAAAGATGGTGTGAATCAACGAGAATATTGGGTGAGTTTGGTTCCCCAATTAAAAGTGCGGTGTGGTGAGATAATCAAATTATGTATGTTACAAGTTTAATTTTTTTAGTTACTAATCACACTCTTACAAATTTAAATTTATATTTGATGTAAAATCTCTATTTATTCAATATGATTGAATAAATTTTCTTATTTTGGTTTGTGAAGTCCAAATTCTATTTTCATCTAATTGGGGCCTTTTGATTCTTTTAATTGTTTATTGGATTTTAGAATAAAATAAGAAGAAAAAGAGAAAGGGGATAAAGTTAGAAGAAAGTTGTGGCTAGAACAAAAGAAAAATGAGATTTTCTCTAACTTTTAAATCTTGCCAAATCCACTTCAATCTTGGTAAGAACCTTGTTTATTTCTATTTTAAGTATTATGACTCTTTTATAAGTTTACGTAAAATAGTTTACATATCTGTTTTAAAACCGAGGGTTGAACCGCCGGTTCGAATGGGATGTTGGCTAGTCAGTTGGCTCGTTCGGATCCATTTAAAAAGTCGGTTTTGCAGTTGCTTTGATAGGTAACTCACGCTTTGGACTGGTGTGTTTTATTGCTTCTAATTTTGTTTTAAGTAATCAAAATAAGATATCTATATTTGTTGGAATTCNTACCGAATACTAAATTTAACTTTTTCTTAATTTACAACTAATATTTTTGTATTTAATTATATAATTAAGTATTATTATGATTTTAATTTGATTGAATTTTAGAAAAATTAGTATTTCGGTATATACCGAAACCGAACCGAAAAAATTCGGTATTTACCAAACTGAACGGACAAAATTCGGTAACTAATTTTTTTATTTATTTGGTAATTGAGATTTGATTCTGTATTTACCGAATGAACTCCCCTAATTACATTATGAATAATCCGATCAAAAAAAAGTTGCACTGTCAACTTCTTTTGGAGTTAATAGGAAGCCAAAAGGCTAAAAAAATGACTAGTTGTTTAGTTTCAAAGAATTCATCAAGATCAGTAGTTGGTGTTTACTATCTCGATTGTTATCACGACGAATTCCGAGACCCATTATTCGGTAATGTGCAAATCATACCTTCGGAATACCATTCGGAGAATCCTCTTTCGAGGGCCTCCCTCATCCACACATGTCTGCAACATTTTATAGCTTCAGGCAAAGTAAGCCACCTTCTTTCACGTTGATTCTTTTCCGGCCAATATTCGAGCTCCTCCGTTACGTTAAGAGCGTACATTGATGCTCGGCATAACCCTTCTGGGCTGTATTCATCCTGTAGAGTTTTACTCTTGAATTCATAGTATCCCAAGAAATGCTGCCAATTATCAAATTACAAAGTAATAAGGAATCAACCCCATAAAGGACTAAGTTCTGCAGCATTCCTCTATATCGATTAAACGAGGAACATGCGAATTACGATCATAATTAACCGAATACACGAAGCATTATCATCAGATGATAATGAACAATTAGCATGTTCTTACCACTAAATCACCTCGAACTCCAGCTTCTTCCATTGCTTCCCTCTCAGCAGCCTCCTCGGCTGTCTCGTCGTTCTCCCATCCACCCTATTTAGGAATACAGCTAAAAAATTTATTATGGCCACCACACGGAATGATAACTGAAACTCGATTTTTCCTCGAAAAACTACATTTCCTAATTTATTGAATGAAATGCTAGCAGTTTCAGTAGCTCGGTTAAAATAACTTCATTACACTTGGCCTAGCCAACTAAGTTTATCGCAATAAACTCAAAAATAGATCGGTGATTAACGCATCAATGTACCGACCGGTTCAGGTCCGGTTTTTCGAACAATGGTTTATGAATAATTACTATCATTCTACAGGAGTAAATGGCTCATGATAATTCAATATAAAGTGGACAAATCTCACCTTTGGGAATAGAAGACCAGGTCCACTAGCGGAATTGATCATTAGTACAACTACATGTTTAGACTCATCACCACCATTTTCTTCTATGCTGCGATATTTAAAAGGAATACACCTGGGAAACGAGAATACATGTTACAAAACTTACTAATCGTCACAAATGTCTATGGTATCAAGACCACTGAATGAAAGTCTTATGAAATTAGAAGGAATATTTGGTGCCTAGATGAACTAGAAGATAAAACTGATAACAGGAATGTGAGCACATGATAATTTTTACCATTTAGGATCATTCATTACAAGGTATTTTTACCATGGATTTCACCACATGAATAGAAGAAACTAACAAGAAACCATTTATGATGTGCATCTTCAAAGCAGGAAAAATGAAAGATTCTGATCTATTTTCTCCCTACAGACAACCAATAACAATTCTTTAATGTTTTTCAATAATGAACCATGAGATGGAAAAGAAAATGCTCAGTTCTATCTTAACTGCTCCAATTAATCAAGCCAGAAATCCAAATCACCAACATAATGAACCGCAAATTTCAACATAATAAAAAACATATAAAGAATCCCAAATCGAAACCCAAAACTGTAGTTTTCGCATAATAATCCGCATTTAAACTTCATGCAACCATGCAAACACCAACAGTATCCCCAAACACACCAAGAATCGATAAATCAAGATTTACCCAGCAATGAGACGGTACCCATCCTCGTAGCGCTGTTGATGCCGGCCAGTTCGAGCCACCAATTCAGACATTTATCCAGAAATTGAACTCCTCAAACAATAAAAGAAACTTGAAATCCTCCTCCGATACCCACATTCAACACGCATTCAAAAATCAAGATAAGAAATTTGAATCCATTTCAACACAACACAAGAATCTCAAAACCATTCCCGGCTACGCCTTTAACTAGAAGAATATTTCAATGGTTGGAGGGCAGCGTCAGTATCGGAGCCTTGTTTTGGGGGAAAATTCTCAGAGTTATAGTCAATTTTTTTCCGAGACCAGTTACCATATTTACACAAAATTCAAAAATGGATTTATTTTTTCAATTCAAAGTTTAATTTAATATTTTTTAAAAAATTCTCTTTGACGTCTATATTATTTACGTTTTCTATATTTGACTTTGACTATATTAAATTAGCGGGCTATTATCTAATAATACAATAATATAATCAATAAATATAACAAACACATTAATTACTTTTGAGTTTAGACTTTAGAGTCTTTGAGTGATTTTGAATAGAAAACATTAAGGTTTTAGGCATTAAGGAAAATGCATGTTTTGAAAAAATATTATCAATTAATTCTTATTATAATTTTTTATTCATAATACATTATTATTTTAAAACTATAATGTAAAATCAAGTTCAAAGTTAATTTGTAATTTATTATGTATTCTCTTTGGTAAATATATAGTTAAAGCATTTACCACATTTGGCTTTCAAATGCTAGATCATGGTCTTCTAATCGTTGAATATATTTTTTATTATATTCGAACTAGTCGAGTTTCATGTATTTGTGTTCATGTTTGTTTGGATCAATTTTTTTCATGTGTTCGAATTCATTCGTTCGTGTTCAAGTAGAAATAACATAAATATGCATCATCACCTTATTATATATATTTGATGTGAACTCTGGACTAGGTACCAAAAAATGAACTCAACCCAATAAATAAATTGGGTCCAAGATGCAGCACAACTCAAATTGGACGATTGGGCCCATGACAGAATTACACATACGGTTTATCAAGTGTTGGAACTATCCCTATTGGTTAGCTGGTTCTAGGTGTGCCTTGGATAAGATCGGAGCAGGCACCATCTGAGCGATTCTAACGTATTCAACGGGCTAGTAAGATCGAACAGCTGTGGCAAGTGCACATAAAGGGTAAACACCCCCTATTTTCATTGATGTTATAACTGCTACTGGCAAGAAATAAGCAATGGGAAAGGACAATCGAGCCCTTACGTCATCTTATAAATATTGGTTCTTTTCTTAGCGTAAAAGATGACATTTGTTACAAGTATTAGGATGGTTTGTATGTAATTTGCTGAAGCAGAGGAAGAGAATTGTTTCTATTCATCAAAGTCTCAGAATAAAACGTAAAAACAATCACTTAGCTTTACAGGTCTCTATTCAAAATATATATAGAAGAAGAAAGCATGATCACAACGGATCTATTCCATTTTGGTGCTAGTCATTAATGTATGACTTGTATCAGAGTCTCTGTCTATATTCTTTGAGCTAAGAGTATCTGTGATTCTGGCTGAGGATTGTCAACGCCTATACTTGGCTATTCTTTGATGCTCTTTTTACACCCCCCTTCAATATGTGCATGGATATCGAACATGCTCATCTTGCCAAGGAGGTATCGATGTTGTTGAGCGTTGAGTCCCTTTGTAAAGATATCAGCTAATTGGTCCTTGGACTGTATATATATAATGGCGATTGAATTATCTGCAACTTTTTCCCTGATATAGTGCCAATCAATTTGGAAATGTTTTGTTCTCTCATGTAGAATCGGGTTGTGGGATATCTGAATGGCAGACTGATTGTCGCAAAACATTGAGATCGGTCGCTTAATGTTGAGTCCAAAGGAGCCTAATAAATTTGATAACCAGGTTAACTTACATGCCAGTGATCCCATAGCCCGGTACTCGGCTTCTGTGAAGCTTCTGGCCACAGTTGATTGCTTCTTCGATCTCCAGCATATCATATCTTGTCCTAAAAATACACAGTATCCTGCTACTGATCTTCTACTTTGATCACACTTTGCCCAATCACTATCACTAAAAGCTCTGAGTTGAAGGTCACTCTCGCTGTGAAATATCAAACCTTTCCCAGGTGATCCCTTTAAGTATCGCAGTATTCTGAAGGCTACTCGTAAATGCGTCATATCAGGTTCACACATGAACTGAGACAATACTTGTACATCGTAATTGATATCAGGTCTCGTGAATCCCAAATATATTAGCTTTCCGATTAGCTTTCTATAATATGTGGGATGAGGAGGTGTTCCTTCTTGCTTGATCGTAGTGCCTTGTCCTAGTTCAATAGGTGTGATGGCTGGTTTACATCCTAATAATCCATATTCTTGTAGGAGATCCAAGACGTATTTTCGTTGACAAACAGATATGTTCCCTTTGGATTGCGATATTTCCAGCCCCAAGAAGTATCTTGGATATCCTAGATCCTTCAACTTGATGTGGCCCTTAAGATACTCAATGACCTCATTGAGCGCAGTTTGTGACCTGCATCCAACCAATATATCATCTACGTACACCAGCAGCGCCATGTAGCTTCCATCCTTTTGTCTCATGGTAAACAGGGAGGGATCACTTACAGATTGCTGGAATCCCTTGTTTATCAAGACATTAGTGAATTTCGCATTCCATGACCTTGAGGCTTGTTTAAGTCCATAGATTGTCTTCTTTAATTTGCAGACCAACTTGTATTTGGGTGAACATGTTCCTTCGAGTGGATAGCCAGTGGGCGGATTCATGTATATTTCGTCCTCCAAATCTCCATTAAGGAACGAGTTGTTTATGTCTAGCTGCTTGAGAGACCAATTGTTCGCCGCTGCTAAGGAAAAGAAGAGACGGACTTTGGTGTGCTTGACTACCGGGCTGAAGGTTTCCTGGTAATCAAAGCCTTTGATTTGGCTATACCCCTTTGCCACAAGCCTCGCTTTGTACCTCTCTATGTTTCCATATGCAGCAACCTTTATTTTATAAACCCATTTGCTCCCAACGCTATGTTGATTGACTGGTATTGCTACGATTGTCTAGGTTTGGTTGTCCATTAGTGCTATTAATTATGTATCCATTGATGCAATCCATTGGGGCTCTTTGCTAGGCTCTAGGAAAGTTTTGGGTTCAGTGAGCTGATCGATTTTTGTAGTTATTGAGGCATAGGCTTCAGACAGGAGTCCTTTGCTCATGTAATTGCTTAATGGATGCATTGTTGATGGAGTGACTGGAGGTTCCTCTATCTCATGGTGATAATCCTTCAGAAATGATGGTATTCGTCTGTTTCTAATAGGTCTGGCGCTGATGGATTTCGGGCCATTGTTGGGGTCGTCAGAGCTTATTCTTATATCATCTCTTTGACTCTCAACAAAGGGTCCTTGTCTCTGGTAAGGTATCGTCATATTTTCTTCTTCTCTGCCAAGAGTAAGATGATGATCTTCCCTGTATTCTGAAACTTGAGTGGGTTAGTTAGAGTATGAAGAATTCAAATGTAACGTATGGTTCCTAAAATAAGGAAATATATTTTCATGAAACAAAACGTCTCTAGAAATGTAGATTTCATGGGTGTTTAAATCGTATAATTGATATATTTTCACATTTGCAGGATATCCAATGAAGATGCATGTTTGAGCCCTGGGATCAAATTTGTCATGATTTCGTTTGAGAGTTGAGGCAAATGCTAGAGATCCAAAGACTCGAAGATGATCATAGGATGGTTGTTTCCCGGTTAGTCTTTCATATGGTGTGAGAAAGTTTAATGCTTTCATTGGAAGCCTATTAATAATATGGGTAGCGGTAAGAACTGCTTGACTCCAGAAATAGATAGGTAAATTTGTTTGGAATAAGAGAGCTCGTGCGACATTTAGGAGATGTTGATGTTTTCTCTCTACTATTCCATTTTGTTGTGATGTTTCAACACAACTTTTTTATGAAGGATTCCCTCTTGAGAGTAAAGATTGTTCAGCTTGTACTCTGGGGCGTTATCACTACGGATAACCTTTATTTCCTTCCCATATTGTGTCTTAACCATGCGAGTGAAAGAGGGAATTATTTGTGCAGCCTCATGTTTATGTTTCATTAGGTATGTCCATGTGCATCTTGATGTTTCTTCCACTATAGTGAGGAAAAAGTGATGTCCATTTATACCTTCATGCTTGTAAGGCCCCCATGTGTTAATGTGTATTAACTCAAAAGGATTTGATAGACTCATGCTCGTAGAAGAGAAGGGCATACGCTTGAGCTTGGCTTTTGGACATATCATGCATATTGTGTCATTTAGGCATTTGACTAATTGTGTATGCTTGTGAATGTGAGAAATAAAATCATGAGATGCATGTCCTAGCCTAAGGTGCGATGTATCGATTTTAAAAGAATGATGGTTATGAGTAAGATCATGCTCAGAAGCTGTTTTATCAAAAGGATTTAGTGCATCAGCATTAAAAACAATAGCAGTATCTTGAATGTTATTAAGCATGTCAATCTGCCCACAAAAGTTTTGCTGAAAAATATAGAGATTGTTGCGAACTCTACCCGTACCAATGGTCATCCATGTAGACGAGTTCTGAAACATACAATTGTTAGTAGCAAATAACACATTTATATTTGCTTCCTTGATGAGTTTGTGTACTGAAATTAGGTTGACCTTGAAACTTGGTATGGATAAGACATGATGTAGGTGTATGTGTTCGTTGAGACATATGGTCTCATGGCGTGTAACATGTATTGTGATTCCGTTTGGAAATTTAACAGTTGTATAAGTCGGAGAAATGGTATCGAACAGGGATAAGTTGGAGCACATGTGCTCACTTGCCCCTGAGTCGATAATCCATTCTGCTTTTTCGGATGACTTACCATCAAAGGCATCTTGGTTTGTGTTTTCAGGAGTTGGGGTGTTGCTGGTCATGCCTTGGTGTGTGCCTTGTTGTGGTATGCGTTGGAGAAGTGCCTTAAGCTGAGCATTCGTGATTGATGTCATGTCATTTTCATTTGAGGGTGGCATGTCCTGCATTGTGACGTTAGAGGCATAATAGCTATTGTGAGGTTTGTTACCTTTTCCTCGCTTGTTTTTGTGGTCCTTTGGATATCCGATGAGCTTATAGTATTGTTCAATGGTGTGGTTTGTTAATCCGCAGTTGATGCATTTTTTCTTCGGATATGCCTTCTGAGGTTCTGCTCTTGTCATTAGAGCCGATGCTTCATTGGATGTAGGAAGGATTGGCCGCTTGATTCTGTGTTCCTCTTGGTGTATGGAATTATATACTTCATCCATAGAGGGAAATGGCTTCCTAATAAGCAATTGTGATCTCAATGCCCCATACTCATGGTTGAGAGAGTTTAAGAATTTGAAGACTTTGTCCTTTTCCACATTTGAACATGAAAGAGCTCAAAACATTTTGAGTTGTAGAGCCCGCAAATGCAATGTGACATTGGTCGTGAATTGGAGAGCTCTTCCCATAAAGCATTGAGTTTCGTAAATAGGTCGTGGACCGTTTGACTGCTTTGGGAGAGTGTCCCAAACTTCTATTGTATAGCGCACACCCTCGTATCATCTGCTTGCGAGTATATTTGATGCAGTGTTGTCCATATCTCTCTTGCAGTTCTTTTATAGAACATTGTTGAGGATATGGGGTCACTCAGGCAATGAAGGAGCCATGCTACGAGTAGATCATTGCAGCGGCGCCATGCTGAGAACTTAGGATCCGTTGCTGGTGGTTCCACTATTTCCCCTATGATGAATCCTAGTTTATTCCTTGAGGACAGGTTGAGCGTAACGCTCCTTGACCAGTTCGCATAGTTGGTTCCAGTGAGGGGTGGAGCAAGGATGACTTCACTCATATCTCCTGGTCCGTCAAGAAGGGGGAAGATGAATCCACTGTTGTGCTCAAGGAGCCCTTTTCTAGTGTTAGTTGTTCTTTGTTTTCAGCCATGGTTGTGTGTGTGAAGAAGAGAAGGAGTGGAGAAGTTTTGAGAAGAAGCGAACCAAGTTATTGTAGCTCTGATACCATGTTACAAGTATTACGATGGTTTGTATGTAATTTGCGAAAGCAGAGGAAGAGAATTGTTTCTATTCATCAAAGTCTCAGAATAAAACATAAAAACAATCACTTAGCTTTACAGGTCTCTATTCAAAATATATATAGAAGAAGAAAGCATGATCACAACGGATCTATTCCATTTTGGTGCTAGTCATTAATGTATGACTTGTATCAGAGTCTCTACCTGTATTCTTTGAGCTAAGGCTACCTGTAACTTTGTCCGCGCCCAAAACTATTTCCGCCGTATAAATCTCTTTACACATCATCATTCTCTCACATCCACATCATTTTCTCTTTCTACTTCTAAAAATTCTCACTCATCCACATCATTATTTATTTCTCTTTCATCCACATCATATTATCTCTCCAAATTTCATTTATCTTTCTATCTCATCAACTTTATTATTTTATTATCTTATTTATCATTAAATATTATATTTCAATTTTAATAGTTTAATTCTTAGTTATGAATTTGTATCGGTATGTTTTATTTGCTTCGATGTATTTCGTTTGTTTACTTCGTTTTTTGTTTTTATTATTTTCGATTTTAAAATTATTAAATTTAAAATAAAATCATATATTTTAAATATTAAACTAAATTAATAATTTGAATATATATAATATTTATAAACAGTTAACAATCAAAGGAACAGACTCCACTTACATATATGAAGATTGTCTCGTCAATTCACGAACACACCTCTTCCATGGACTCCTCTCATTTTAATATGTTTTATTCTTCCCATTTGATGAACTTCTTGGTTTCTTGTAATTCCCAGGATACAAAGCATCTAATGAATCATCAGAGTTTTCAGATTCAGGGTCATCATTTGAAGCATATCTTGTCCTACGAAGCTTCTACTGCAATGGAAATTTGTCACAACTGGTGTAGATTGTGCCTTGGCCAACTGTGAATTCAAGTAATAAAAATGATATACTGAATTTAGCATGATCTCAAACATATAAATTCAGTACTAACAAATAGGAGGTAATGTAATGTCATACTATGGAAGCATAGGTATAATTCTGTGGCTCCCCAACTGAATCATTGAGAATTCATTGTGTCAGCAGCCAGAGGAACAAGTTTAACTAACCAAACAAATGCAGCTTCTCCAGCACTTGGTTCTTGATCAGTCTTTCAATAAAATGTGAATCTCTAACTATTTATAAGAACAATCAGTGAAGTATTTTTGTATATAAAACATTAAAAATCGCTTACAAGAAGTGGCAAGATGTCTGAATAGAAAAGAGAAACCTCATCTTGAATCTGATTACCAGTCATCAGAACTTTCCTCTCCTCGTTCTCTTTAGAAACACACTCCTGAACAATAAAGAGAATATAAGTACAATTACGAAATTGACATAAAATTGAACCAAATTTCTTATTCTTACAATGGGATTCTTCTTCAGAGGTTGGAATCTCTCACGCAAGCATCATATCAAAAGTAACACGGCTAAACGAACCATCGCTGATGGTTTTCCCAATTCCGCTAAACAAGGCCGTAAGTGCTTTAGAACAACAAAATTCTACCAATTTCCGAGAGTAATCGCCGCTCTCTGGCTCCCATTCTTTATCAAATGCTTCAACAAGAGAATCAAAGGAAGTATCGAGTTTTCTGAAAGAAATCAAAAGAATCATACAAAAATTGATCTAAAATACGATTGATCATCTATGTGGATTTACCTGGCGCATCTTCCAATGATGCCGTTGGCAAAAGATGAAAGATGCTTCCTTTCCATTGTTTTACAGTTGAATGCTCCAGGCTCCAGCCGCCTTCTCTGGTTATACTATACGCTACAACATTCCATTCACAGAAATCTTACGAGAGGAGAGGGATCCAAAGGAACCGCAAGGACGTGGTATTCCGAAGTGAAGCCATGTGGCGCTCATGCAACAAACGCGGCAATAGACTTCCATTTTATGTACATGAATTTCCATTGCAATTCAAATTTCTAAATTGCACGATACGCTCCTGTGGGTACTTATTTTCGCGTTTCACGGTTGGAGTTTTTTTTCTTAAGGACGCGCGCCGCCAACCGTCGTTCATCCTCCGCCGAGCCGGTTTATACTTGAATCGGACCCAATTGTTTAACCCCATAACGGGCTGGTTCTGGGCCAAGTTAGGACTACGTTATCTATTATTCCAAAATAGTCCAAATTTTGTATTTGATATTAGGGCATAAAAAGTACCGACTTTTGTTCTTTATTTATAAAAAAAATCAATTTATATATCTCAATTTTTAAAATATCAAATTTATAACATTAAAGTTGTAATTATATTTGATAAAAATATTCTTAATTCGTTAAACAAATCGATTTTATATCATGTTCTTCATAGGAAATTAGGAATCAATTTAAACAAAATCCACTTCTAATCTACCACAAGTAATTAGTTACAAAGTAGCCGTTAGCCTTATTTTTTTTGTATATTTTTTATTATTAATATATCATAATTTGAACGATAAAGTATATTCTAAATTTTAAGAAACTAAAATATCATTCGTTTTGTCATAATTGAATAATAATATATAACATGTTAGAACATATACAATATTCCTAGTAGTCTATTCTCAATAAAAATAACACATACAATATTTATAATCACATATTTATCACATCTACAAAATATATTATTTTATTACTTAAAATATGATTTTACCATAAATCACATACGCTTACCAAACGGTCCAATTCACCAAATTTATCTTCATTTATTAACGTGATTAATATAGTTTTTTAACATATTACACAACTTGAAATACTATTTTGACATTATACGAAATTTTTAAAATCATTTTGATATTATAATACTTGTCAATCGGCCTCCCNTTTCGATTCGTATTATTTATAACACGTTATCAGCACGAAGCTCTATTACATTTTATCTTTGATATTGATATTTCTTTCCTAACTTGCTCTTAGAACATTGAAGATAGCATAATGTCGAATCTAGCAAAACTTGAATTTGTGGCACTTTGACATTAAAGGAAAGAATTATTTGTCATGGGTTCTAGATGCTGAAATTCATCTAGATGCGAATGGTCTGGGAGATACAATCAAACAGGACAATAAAACTTCTAAACATGATAAAGCAAAAGCAATGATCTTTCTTCGTCACCATCTTCATGAAAGTTTAAAAACCGAATATTTGACAGTTAAAGATCCATTTGTGCTTTGGACTAATTTGAAAGAAAGATATGATCACCAGAAAACTACCATTCTTCCAAAAGCAAGATATGATTGGATGCATTTACGATTGCAAGATTTTAAGTACGTAAGTAAATATAATTCTCAACTATTTAAGATTACATCTCAACTAAAGTTGAGCGGAGAAAATATTTCAGATTCAGATATGTTAGAAAAAACTTTTTCAACTTTTCATGCATCCAATGTGCTTCTGTAGCAGCAATATCGTGAAAAAAGGTTTAGAAAATATTCGGAATTAATTTCTTGCTTACTTGTAGCTGAGCAAAATAATGAGCTATTAATGAAAAATAATGAGTTACGCCCAACTGGTACTGCTCCATTCCCTAAAGTGAATGTTATATCTCAAGAGAATTATTATGGACAAGGCCATGGTCGTGGTCGTGGTCGCGGTCGTGGTCGTGGACGTGGACGTGGACATACTCATGATTATGATAATGGACGAGGACGAGGTCGCAATTACCATGATAGATACTCACAAAACGAAAAATTCTACCTGAAGTGGAATAGACATGAAATGAAAGATGGTAAATGCAAAGAAAAGGAGAGGTACGGACAAAACAATAAATATGACCAAATTAACAGAAACAACGTGAGTTATCGTTGTGGTGGAAAAGGTCATTGGTCACGTACATGTAGAACATCAAAACATCTTATTGAACTTTATCAAGCATCTATAAAAGGAGATGAAGAGAAGATTGAGACGAATTTTGCTTATGAAGAAAATGAAAGTGATATTGAAGTTACTAAACTTGATGTTGCTGACTTCTTTACTGATCCTGATGGAAGAATTGATCATTTGATTGGAGATGTTGTTGGCACTAAAAATGATGAAATTTGAAATTTTTATTTTGATTTTTAATAAAGATTTGTTGTTATTTATGAATAAATGTTGTTTTATTTATAATTTTTTTTTTAATATTGAAGTTGAAAATGAGTAGCCAACAGAACAACATCGATATGAAAGAAGATGATATTTGCTTCTTGGATAGTGCAACAACTCATACAATTCTCAAGAACAAGAAATATTTCACAAAAATTATAATGCGAGATTCTAATNTATGACCAAATTAACAGAAACAACGTGAGTTATCGTTGTGGTGGAAAAGGTCATTGGTCACGTACATGTAGAACATCAAAACATCTATATTGAACTTTATCAAGCATCTATAAAAGGAGATGAAGAGAAGATTGAGACGAATTTTGCTTATGAAGAAAATGAAAGTGATATTGAAGTTACTAAACTTGATGTTGCTGACTTCTTTACTGATCCTGATGGAAGAATTGATCATTTGATTGGAGATGTTGTTGGCACTAAAAATGATGAAATTTGAAATTTTTATTTTGATTTTTAATAAAGATTTGTTGTTATTTATGAATAAATGTTGTTTTATTTATAATTTTTTTTTTAATATTGAAGTTGAAAATGAGTAGCCAACAGAACAACATCGATATGAAAGAAGATGATATTTGCTTCTTGGATAGTGCAACAACTCATACAATTCTCAAGAACAAGAAATATTTCACAAAAATTATAATGCGAGATTCTTATGTTAGTACTATTTATGGTACAACAAAAATTATTGAAAGATCTGAAATAGCTAATATAATGCTACCTGAAGGAACCAAGCTGAAAATTGGTAATGCATATATTCCAGTAGATCTCAAAGAAACTTATTAAATTTTAAAGATATTCGCAGAAATGGATATCACATTGAAACAATTAACGAAGATAATGTTGAATATCATCTTCAACAATAATATAATGTAAGACTAATACAAAAAATAACAATAAAAACATATTCACCAGAAAATTCTCCAAATCAACTATGGAAGAAGGACGATGATGTTCCATGAGAGCAGATATTAATAAATATCCAATGGGGAGTGTTATGAATATATAGATGGATGTTTATCAAAGTAAGGAAACATATCCTACTATATCCGGAAAAGACAATCTAAATTACAATATACAAAATATCTTATAACACTTAACCTTTACATCTAATTAATAAGATATATATATTTAATGATACTAGTTGAATTAGTCATTGAATTAATATCTCATTATCTATATGAATATTTGTCATCCACAAATATTCATATATTTTGCCTATAAATAGGATTGATTTGTGTCTTATGAAGACACACAAGAATATTGAAGGTATGTGTATTATGTTTATGATCCTAATTTAGTATCTATCTTATTCCACATTTTTTGATTCGTAATATTTATAACAAAATATGAAATTTTATTCAAACAATAACGAAAACATAATATATTTATATGGATGGGACATAGATCCGACCCATGCTGATGTCTCAAAAATAACAATTTATATATAATTCTTATAAAATTAAATCGATTAAAATTGAAAATTTGAATTTGAAATATGGTGGTATTCGAGCCCATTCGGCCCAATATTTCTCAATAACCATCACAATTATAAATTTACTGTTATCTCTTGTACAGTACATTTGAATCTCAACTTTGAGAACATATTTCCTCATTCTCCGTCTCCTTCTCCCTCTCCCATTTCTCCAGCTTCCAATTCCTTCTCGCAATCGAAGTGATTTCGATCGATTCGCTGTTTCTATCATCTTATCATGCGATTGATATAGTTATGAATTCAGTTGTGATACTCTGATTGTTAGATTTCGCTTCGTGATTTTTTTTTCCATTCGTTTATTCTGGAGTGATTCTTATTATAATATTCGTATCGAGATTAATAGCGCTGATTCTTTATGCTTTCGGTGAAGGGCAAAATAACAACAATTTACAGCAGATTAACACCAAACTTAAAGGTTAGAATTGCAATATATGTAAACTTATGTATGTCTGTCAAATGTTAAAGGAACACCACAATATTTACGTGGAAACCAAGTAACCCTCGGAAGAAAACCACGGGATCAATCCTAGATCCAATCCACTATCAACATTGCAAAAGTTTACAGATATTGGTGATAACAAAATCAAGGGATACACACATTACTCAACTCATAGTCTTAGTTGCATATTTCTTCGAATTTCCGGTAATGCTCCCACTTGGTTTCCTTTGTTTCACTGCTTTTTCACACACTCAAGCTGATTCTTTTCTTTGTAAATATAACATTCACAATCATTGTTGTTAGAGAGAAAAAGCATTCTATGTTTGTGTTCATTTAAATTTTTATTTTGGTCTATGTTTTATTCTTATTTTAATTTGAATAATATATGTTTGCATTTATTGACACCCTTAAAACAGACTGACTCAAATTGTGACGCAAGGGAACATACTATAACAATGCGCTTAGGCTTAAAGTGACTATCTTTGAATCTTCATCATCTGTTATATAAGACTCTGATTCCTTGAATATCATCAGCATGTATTCCTTTTCTTTGCCCCCTACCAATTCCAGAGAACATCAATGCATCTTGAACCGAGCTATGTCCGAGCCCCAAAAGATGCCCTATTTCATGTGCAGCCACAGTTTCAATATCGAAAGGATTCATCTCTGACCCAATAGACCATGGCTCCGTAGCATCATGATGCATTCTTCCATCGGTCGGAGCAAATGCATGTGCTAGAACACCACCAGGTCCATCAAATGGAAATCCATCTCCATGATCACCAACTGCAAACTCAATAGTTATATCACCATTAGTTTCAACTCTTCCAAATGTAAAATGTGTCACAGCATCCCAACTCCGAAAAGCACGTTCTATTTGCGGGATCGCTTCATGCGGAACATTGCTTCGGTACGTATAAGTGAGATGTGTTCTTGACTCCGGCCACCTTTGCCTCCCCGGAAAGAAACTAAAGCTAGCTACTCTATCCATGTTCATGGCTTTATGTCTCATGAAGTTTGTTCCATTTACGACATCCGCCACTCCACATCTTGGACGAATCATGGCCGATATTGTACCAGCGTCGAGTTCTCCGGTTGGCCGGAGATTGTAATTCCGTTGGTAGAGTTTTACAGCGGAAGATAGAGCAGAGTCGAAGTAATCATCATGAGAATGAAGATTGTTTTTGTATTTGAGATAACCAAAAGTTTCTAGATACTTCTTTATATCATGAACTCCCTTTGTATTATTACCTCTGTGACATCCATGAAGCTTTTTAATGAAATCAAATGGTGAAGGAGATTGTGAGATTCCTGTCGCTGATTCAACTACCAAAACAAATAAGAGGAGAAGGAAGAGCTTGAGAGCCATGAGACAAGACTTTGAGTGTGTCATGGTACGCTCATTTAGTTGTCTATTTATAGAAGCAAAGCAAATAAATAATAAAATTCTTTTTTTACCAATTCAAAATATTTATTTATTTTAAAATGATTCAACAGTCAAGTCAAGTGTCGCGTACCAAAGTCTTTTTCCTCATATTTAAGTGTACATGCATTGGACCTTTTCTCTTTTTCAGTTTTCTTTTTAATATTACTATAAATTACAAAATTTTCTTACAAAATCACAATTATTTCTAAATAATTATTTTCATATTTCAAATATGTTAAATAATTTTTAATATTTCATTCATTTATTAGTAAATACTGACATTATCGTAGATTTTACGAATGTTGAAATGAATTGACCTAGGAAATTTATTCCCTTTACAAAAATGAACGTGAATATCTCATCGGAGCTAACTTAATATAAATCAAGTTGTTGCCCGGGAATGTGATAAGAAGGAAAAAGCTCAATAATTGACTGAGTCCATGGAAGATGTAGAGACATTTTCCAAATTTTTGTCCTTGTGATTTTTTATGATTGATAGATGTTAGTGGGCTTGATTTCCAATAAAACAACGAAAACAATGGTTTTGTTTGGAACTCAAATTAAAACTGCATTGAGGTGCGGTGTGATCTCTAGATCGTGATTTTTTTATGGTACACAAAAAACAAGTTTAATTGTGATGTGATAAACATTAAAAAATCACGATATCATCACAACTCTTAAAACCAGTTGTAATCTCATCGTGATTTTGGAAAAGACTAATTTACCCTTAATTCTATTAATTATANCTAGTGAATTCACTTCTGAGACATTCAATAATTATTGTGTTGCAATGGGTATAGATGTAGAACATCCAGTAGAATATGTTCATACACAAAATGGTCTCGCAGAATCATTAATTAAACGTTTACAATTGATTGTTAGACCATTGCTTATGAAAGCTAAGTTACCATTGACTTGTTGGGGATATGCTATTATACATGCAGCAGCACTTGTTCGCATTAGACCAACAAATTACAATGAATTTTCACCATTACAGCTAGTTCTTGGAAAAGAACCAGACATTTCCCATTTAATGATTTTTGGATGTACTGTTTATGTTCCAATTACTCCATCACAACGCACTAAAATGGGACCACAACGAAGGTTGGGAATTTATGTTGGATTTGAGTCTCAAAGTATCATAAGATATCTTGAACCTCAAACTGGAGATTTGTTTAGTGCTAGATTTGCCGACTGTCATTTCAATGAAACTAATTTCCCAACTTTAGGGGGAGAAAAGACTCATCATGAAATTGAAATCAGTTGGAGTAACCGATCACTATATCATCTAAATCCTCGTACAAAACAAAGTGAACTAGAAGTTCAAAAGATTATTCATTTACAAAATCTAGCAAATCAATTGCCAAATGCGTTCAATGACACTAAACAAGTTATTAAATCTCACATTTCAGCTGCTAATGTTCCAATAAGAGTTGATGTTCCTACTAAGAATTGTGTTATCGCAAATGAATCAAAAGCACGTCTGAAGCGTGGGAGACCCATTGGTTCGAAGGATAAGAATCCTCGACAGAGAAAAGGAACAAAGCATCAAGAAGATGTGTCGATTGAGAATGATATAAACAATTCTCATAAGAATGAAGAAGTTTCCATCAATTATACATTGAATGGAATAAAATGGAATCGATCTAAGGAAGTGATTGATGAACATTTTGCCCAATATATGGCATTTCATGTAATCAATGATGATGAGTATCATGAACCGAAATCAATGTCTGAATGTCAAAAATGAGATGATTGGATCAAATGGAAATTTGCCATTGAGGAAGAATTAAATTCACTTAAAAAACGTGAAGTTTTTGGGCCAGTAATTCGTACTCCAAAAGATGTACAACCAGTGGGTTATAAGTGGGTTTTCGTGAGAAAACGAAATGAGACGGGTGAAGTTACACGATATAAGGCGAGACTTGTAGCTCAATGGTTCTCGCAAAGACCAGGAATTGATTTTGAAGAAACATATTCACCTGTTATGGATGCAACAACTTTTAGATATCTAATAAGTTTAGTTGTTCACGAGAACCTTGATTTACATCTAATGGATGTAGTTACAGCTTACTTATATGGCTCACTTGACACTGACATTTACATGAAACTTCCCGAGGGATTCAATTTGCCTGAAAAATTCAATTCCGAATCTCGAATGAATTATTCAATTAAGTTGAATAAATCTCTTTATGGATTGAAACAATCTGGACGAATGTGGTATAATCGTCTCAGCAAATATTTGATTGATGAAGGGTATATAAATAATCAAGTCTGTCCATGTATTTTTTTGAAAATGTCTAAAAATGGATTCGTTATACTTGCAATCTATGTCGATGATATCAATATAATTGGTACTCCTGAAGAGCTTGCAGATGCAATAGAATGCTTAAAGAAAGAGTTTGAGATGAAGGATTTAGGCAAAACAAAATTTTGTCTTGGATTACAAATTGAACATTTAAAGAATGTATTTTTCCTTCATCAAAAATCTTATACGGAAAAAGTGCTCAAATGATTCTATATGGATTATTCACATCCATTAAGCACACCAATGATTGTTAGATCATTAGATGTAGATAAAGATCCATTTAGACCTCGAGAAAGTGAAGAAGAAATTCTTGGTTCTGAAGCACCATATCTTAGTGCAATTGGATCATTAATGTATCTTGCTAATCATACAAGACCTGATATTGCATTCGCAGTAAATTTATTAGCAAGGTATAGTTCTTCTCCTACATTAAGACACTGGAAATGTATCAAACATATTCTTCGATATCTTCAAGGAACATGCGATAAGGGATTATTTTATCCGAAAAGATCAAAATTAGAACTAGTTGGTTACGCAGATGATGGATATGTGTCTGATCTTCATAATGGTAGATCACAAACTGGATATGTATTTATGAGTGGTGGGACCGCTATTTCTTGGCGATCTACAAAACAAACCATAGCAGCCACTTCATCGAATCATGCTGAACTCTTAGCTATGCATGAAACCAGCCGTGAATGTGTTTGGTTGAGATCTGTGATTAAACATATCCAATTAAGTTGTGGTTTATTTTCTGAAAAAATGAACTCAACAATATTATATGAGGACAATGTTGCGTGTATCTTACAAATGAAAGAGAGATATATTAAAGGAGATAGAACAAAACATATTTCACCAAAATTTTTCTTCACACATGAGCTTCAAAAGAATGGAGAAATAAATATCCAACAAATATGATCACAAAACAATCTGGCAGATTTGTTTACTAAATCTCTCCCAACTTCAACTTTTAAAAAGTTGATCTACAGCATTGGAGTCCGAAAACTCAAAGATATTCAGTGATATTATTAAGCGGGGGAGATGTACATTTATTTATAATCACAATAATAATACAAAATAAATACATTTCTGTTACATATTTTGTAAAAGATAAACAACAATAATATAATGTAAGACTAATACAAGAAATAACAATAAAAACATCTTCATCAGAAAATTCTCCAAATCAACTATGGAAGAAGGACGATGATGTTACATGAGAGCAGATATTAATAAACATCAAAGGGGGAGTGTTATGAATATATAGGTGGATGTTTATTAAAGTAAAGAAACATATCCCACTAAATCCGGAAAAGACAATCTAAATTACAATATACAAAATATCTTATACACCTAACTTTTACATCTAATTAATAAGGTAGATATATTTAATGATACTAGTTGAATTAGTCATTGAATTAATATCTCATTATCTATATGAATATTTGTCTTCCACAAATATTCATATATTTTGCCTATAAATAGGATTGATTTGTGTCTTATGAAAACNAAATACGATCACAAAACAATCTGGCAGATTTGTTTACTAAATCTCTCCCAACTTCAACTTTTGAAAAGTTGATCTACAACATTGGAGTCCGAAGACTCAAAGATATTCAGTGATATTATTAAGAGGAAGAGATGTACATTTATTTATAATCACAATAATAATACAAAATAAATACATTTTTGTTACATATTTTGTAAAAGATAAACAACAATAATATAATGTAAGACTAATACAAGAAATAACAATAAAAACATCGGACTTGGCATATTTCCGATTTGCGCATGTATTATGTATAAACGTGACTCATCGATCTTTTTAAAAAATAAAATTTCCCCTTTTTTTGTGGTCATATTCTAATTTTTTAAGTATCTTTTTTGACGACATGAATTCAATCGACTAGGGGACCGGTAAGATAGGAGTAGGTCCATTGCATTTTAGTATGATGGAGGATGGAATAAAGTAATAGATTAGATTAGAAATGCAATGTACCGCATGTCTTGTAGTCGATCATTTTCAAACTCGTCAAATTAGATATTGCGTCAAAATATTTTGAATATGATGAGTCCTTCTGTCTGCAGCAGAATCGTTTATACATAATTACTGTTGGAATATGTCAAGGGGCCCGATTTATTATGACATAGCCGGCTTAGGACCGAGCATATTTCCGTGGCAAATCAGGGTGCAAGTATATACCCGACTCCTCCATGACACGCCGGTGAGGGTCGCGCCCTCGTCGGAGGCTGGTCCATTTCCGCATGGCACCGTCTAATGGACGGGCCGAATGACGCCGTCTTATGCACGGGTCGAGGGTGTGATGGCGCCGTCTTATGGACGGGCCGAGTAAGTGGTGACGCCGTCTTATGGACGGGTCGAGAATGTGATGGCGTCGTCTTATGGACGGGCCGAGTAAGTGGTGACGCCATCTTATGGATGGCGTCGAGAATGTGATGGTGTCGTCTTATGGATGGGCCGAGTAAGTGTTGACGCAGTCTTATTGACGGGTCGAGATAATTTTATGGCCCCGAGTGCAAGTATATACCGGCGGCGAAAGTGTGATGGCCCCGGGTGCAAGTGTATACCGGCGGCGAAAGTGTGATGACCACGGGTGCAAGTATATACCGGCGGCGAGAGTGTGATATCCCCGGGTGCAGGTATATACCGGAGGCGAAAGTGTGATGGCCCCTGGGTGTAAGTATATACCGGCGGCGAGAGTATGATAACGCCGAGTGCAAGAATATACCGGAGACGACGTGCAAGTAAATTGTGGGCGCTTCGTGAGGCCCTATGAGAAGGAGGTGATCTGGGGTGCAAGTTCATACCCATAGATAATGTGCAGTGAATTCTGGGTGCTTCATGAGACCCTATGATAATATGTTCACCTCGAGTGCAACTTTATACGTGTGGAACAGAGCAATGCTGATGTGCAAGTTTATACTCATCGAGAATGCAAGTTCGCTGAGAAATACTAAATATCGTTTATGCGATAGTTATATCCTTTTTCAAGGAATTCTTGGATGATTACCCGGATGAAATCGTGTTATTTGTTGTGCAAGAAAATATTAAACCACATGTTTGCGTGGTTAACTATCTATCGTCCATTAGGAGCGAAACCCATTAAAAGGTCATACATTTTTTATCGCGATTGAGATGGCCTAGCGATTACCCTGCGACTATGATCGTACTTATGGTTTTCATTTGAATAAACGATTGAAAACGGGAAAATACTCACTTTATTGTTTGCATTCAATAACGTTATGATTACTGAGGACTCGTACCCAGGATCGGAATTATCGTATAAACTTTATGTGATTATCTGGAACCTCTGTCAAATTCGTGAAATACCTCTTCGCCAAGTCACGCCGAAGAAGTATTTATTCTGAATCGGCGAACTAATCATATGAATAGCTATTATCCTTTTGGAGGTTAACTTCTTGATTCAGATTATTCGATGTTAGATTTTTCTTAAGGCGATAAGAGAAATTGAAGAGAAATGAAAGGAAGTTTAATTATATGACGAGGAATATTAAGTTATTTAATATCAAGAGGAGAGTGTATTATCGAAGTAGTTATGAAGCCACGTTATGACATGACTTCATTCGCTAACCAACCTAGTACGGTCCTATAGCACGAACTTCATTATTGTGAAGGCGTATTTTCATTGACCGTCAAATTGACCAAGTGATGGCCTTATGGTATCAATTCTCGTTAGTTATGATCGGGCACTCTCAGATATTACAGAAATTGTAAAGTGATACCCCTACCAAAGGGACTATTGGCTCGAAAATCCATCATTTAGGCTTAATCATATGCACATAGATTTACTTTCCGATGGATCGTGTTCTTGGTTTTCATTCAGTGAAATGACTAGAGTAGCCAAATATTCACTATATGGTATGAATTCAACTTAATTCTTCTACGACTGGGACTCAGAGTTATGATCGAAGTGATCGAAAAAGTTTCCCACAACAAAGAATATTCTGAATAAAATGTTTGTTGTATATGGATATTATGTGCATCGATATTTGCCCATTTGATGATTAAGAGGTCTCATTTTTGGTAGCTTTGATAGCTTACAACACGATAGTTTGTTTATTGGCGAATGAGCAAATCTATACAGAAAAATTCTAAAGAAAGATTGTAAAGCAGTATATGAAGAGGATTTCTTTCGGACAGATGGAGAGAAAGACGTTTGTCTCGTCCATAGCACAAAATAGCATTTGATAAGTTGTGAAAACTGNTCACAAATCTTGGTACCACACGAATCAGTATACTGTGGAGGTCTTATTCCACCACCGAATCTTACGGCATAAGTGCAGAACTCTGGATCCGGAATCTGCAACAGCTTTCTATGTACCCTTCTACGTTGGGCTTGCCGTGGGGAAACATTTATGGATCAACGATACAGCCAGCCGCGACAGGGACTGCAAGACGATGCTACAGTGGGTTACGAATAAAGAGCATTGGAAAAAAACCAACGGCTCCGATCATTTCATGTCAATCGGAAGAGTAACTTGGGATTTCCGGCGTCTCACCGATCCAGGACAATCATGGGGTTCCAGTTTCCTCAACATGCCCCTTATGAACAAAGTCACCCGTTTCATCGTAGAGAAATACCCTGGAGACGAAATGGACATCAGTGTACCTTACCCTACCGGATTCCATCCCAAAACATTACAGGATCTCAATTTATGGCAGAACTTCATCCGCAGCTACAACAGAACTACCCTATTTGCATTCACAACGGAAAATCAGAACTGGGCCGGAACAGACTTTCGTCAGTTTCTAATGAGTTATTGCTCGAACGAGGCTGCCGGTTCTTGTCTCGCTGTCGACTGTTCTATCCACAGTTGTTGGGCAAATTCCTCTGTAAATCTCCACGCATTACTGGAATCAAAATTCTGCTTGCAACCCAAGGGAAACAGCTTCACTTCCAAAACAGTTTTCGAGTGTTTAATCGCGGGATCAGTTCCAGTCTTCTTCTCCAAGACAGCATACGAACAATATGAATGGTTCTTCCCCAGTGAACCAGAAAGTTACTCTGTTTTTATCGACCAAGAGGACGTGAGAAATGGGAAAGTTTCCGTAAAGACAATCTTGTCAGGTTACAGTCAAGCGGAGATTAAGAAGAAAAGGGAGAAGGTGATCGAAACTATTCCGAGTGTAATTTATGGGAAACCAAATGGAAGTCTCAAGAAGTTCAAAGATGCTTTTGACGTCGCTCTTGACGGTGTTCTTGAGCGAATCAAAGAAGAGAAAGAATGGGTTGATTTCTTACTAAGAAAGTTGTGATTTTTCGATCAAAGTTTCATGTTCATTGCAACACAAGACATTTTGATCGATCAACGCGTTATATCTATAGTGTTGTAAGAACAAGGTTCTGTAAGCTGTCTCTTGTCTAACTTAACTATCTACAAACACAAACAAACGGATTACTCTGTAACTCTGTAAAGATTATTCATCTTTGAGCTCATTGTCTGAATCCATCATGAATCTCCAGCTATCTCCTTCTTCAATTTCCCACTGTTTCTTCAACTCTTTTATAGTTTTTGAAGCTGCTTCAGCAATGGCAGGATTACTATCTTCAACCAGTCTCTGCAAGAGAACATAATAAGCTTTTTCCCTTTTACTCACAAAAGGATTACACCATTAACAAACCTGGAGCGCGCCCATACCAGCGTTTCCTAATTTCCACATCGACGGGGCGGCTGATAAAGCATTAGCCAATGCTCTCCTGATCATCAGATAATGAATACGAATCATCCTTACTAGTTTCGTCTCGGTTCGGTTTTTCTATTGAAAAATATTAGTTACCTGGTGCTGACATCGGGCGAAGATGAACATTCCGCTAACAGAGATACACTACTTTTACCGTCCATTGCATCGAGATCGATAAGAGTCGCCACTAACAACTCAAGCTGCTCTGAACAGAGCCAATAAAACAGGTATCTGGAATAGGGATGAGAAAAGGATACAAACCTCTTCGGGGTCAGTGCAGTCGATTCCATCGGCTTCCGATAAGGCAGAAGCTATACTCCAATATGCTTCCTACATGCTGGTAAGTATTAAGACAAGGTGACAATGTAAGAAGAAAATTTGATGAGTTTGTGACCTGAAGAGCAGTGATACGATCCACAGATGCATCTCCGGAAATAAGCTCATGAATTTTACCATTCTTTTCAACTGTAATATGCCTAGATTTATCAGCAGAATTTCTTTTCCTGGGAAGAAGAATTCACAATGATTAGGAAACAAATGAGTACAAGTAGACTTTTCGTAGCTAAACGAAATAAAACATATACATTTTGCACAGCGTCATGTCGTGAATACTTTTGACGAACTGCAGCTCAAAAAAATCAAAAACATAAAATTCTTGAATCATCGATAACTTATGCAATAAGCTATCTTAAAACATGCCTCTAAAGCCATCAAGGAATCGGCAATGGCACGCCTCCTGGCTGCGCTATCGGCTCTCTTCAAATCAGCCTGAACATCAGTAAGCGCATATGTAAAACTACTGAAAATGGTCTTAAAAACTGAAATAAAGAAGCAACAATGACCTCTAATGCACCATCACTCCAGTGCTTATCAGCAGCAGTTTTTATACTTGTTTGAGCTTTTCTTTTAAGAAGCTGAAAAAACTGACATGATAAATCAACCATGGTATGGATTTAGTCGTGCTAGCAAAATCTTCGAGTTCCTTACAGCAGCAACATGATGAATACTTTCTGCTTTTTTCTTGACATCAAGATCAATTCTCTCAGTATCTTCTCGAGCCCGTGCTATCAAGAAAAAAAAGCGAAGAATTAAACTATAAATGCTTTCACCTCTTTCACATAAAACCAAAAGTATTTGCTGAAAATTGCTACCACTTTTCTTAGCACAAAACAACTTGGAAAAATCAAAGTAAATGAAACTCTGAGAGTTACATTTGCTAGTACAGATTCTTACCGTCTAGCTTCAAGAACTCAGAGCCGAGAAGGGAAACATCTTGTTGTGCACGAGCATTCAACTTTTCTAGTCCTCTAATTTGAAAACAATAAATGGTAAGCGACCTTTATAGAGTATACATTTTCTACTATAAGAGTGTGAAATTACACAAACCAAAAAAGCATAGATTGCTTCTTTGCAATACAATAAAATTTGCTTGAAATATAGGGTAGTAGTTCATGCATAGTGAGAGTATGATGTACCTTGAAAGAAGTATAATATCATTTCTAGCCTTTTGATTCATAAACTCTGCATCATTATGAACATATCTGCATGCCTGAGCAATTCCATGAATCAAAGGGGTGCTTTTTTCCAATTCATTGGCATGCCTATCTTCCATCTGAGAACTGAATCAGAAGCAATGAAATTACCAAGAAAGGTCAGTCAACTTATAAGAAAAGGTCCACAAAGAAGAAGTTTTTAACCAAGAAGCTCATAAACAAGATCAAGGGCATAGAACAAGCAACAAATATGTAACGGAATAGTAAAAAAATATAAGTTTTAATCAACTAAAAGCCTTGAAAATCAGAGCTTAATTTGGCGTGTATACCTGGAGTAATTTGAACCATCATTGCAATGCTTGTCTTTCGTTTCCGCATAATCCGTTTCAGTAGATTGGGGCATAAAAGAAGATATCCAAGAACCACTAGAAGTACTCACACTCCGATAAAGAGGCGATAACCCCTTGGTAGACACCTTCGTTTTCAACTTTGAGCAATACCCATTACCTTTTCTGCAGTAGTTAACTATCTGGTTACCAGTAATCATCTGGACATGCGGTATCCCTTTCGCTGGGGCACAAATAACACCATTTTGTTCAACCATGGTCTTGGGTAACATTGAAATCCCGTTTCAGCAATGAAAAATTGCTCTACACACGACCACCTAACAGCCCACAATCTTTTAAAACTTCCTCAGAAGCCGGTGAGTTTTAGAATTGGGAAAACAAGAAAATACATCACCAAGGAATTGGAAAGAGAGTACAACTAACAAGTAACAACGCAATTGGTAGTGATTGTCCCACACCACGGCATCATGGGCAACCACACGGATTGAACTTGGAAAGGATTACCAGTTACCACATGTTCGACGTATGGCCCTCAAATTACATGAAAACACCATATCCCTTTGTGACCATGGTCTGGGCTGGCGTCATAAGCCCACCTTCCAACAAGATCAACGGTCCAATAAGGCCTTCGAAAAAATCATCCCAAATTTCAAATACCAATTTAAAATCATCCCATATTGATGTGATTTGATTAATTTAATTAGATTTTTTAAGTTATTATAATTTTATATGATAATATCTGACTAATATTGAAAAAAATATTATTTGAATTATCAAATAAATTATCGCCCTTCGTGGTATTTTTCGGATTTATTTTAGTTTCCATGTAATATTTTAATTGTTCTTTAAGGAAAATTAACAGGGTTTAAAACCCAATACAATTTATCTGGCGGTCGGTTTTTTTAACAAAAAATTGAAAAAATATTTATTTTTTAAAATCAAGAAATAATTATACTTAATAAAAATAATAATTTTTAAAAATAAATTAAATTAAAAATTACAGGTCAATGATTGAACGTATCAAGAATACTGCACTATGGTTGGAACGCTTCTTATTTGACTTACGATGTTGTATCTTTGGCTGGTTGTTAAACTACATCCATTAGTTAGAGTGGTAGTCTAAGAATATATCTTTTAAATATAAGTAGATGTAGTATATTAGAAAATTTAATTTATATTTTTAATGTGAGTAGATTATTAATAAAACATACTAAGAGCAATTTTACTACATAGAATCGTATGTAATAAATTAAATGTTCTTTATTACATATAATTTTAAATATTTACAATCATAAATAAAGGGATCAATCTTTGTACTATTTATTACCATCAATTGTTTTTAGAAGGTTCCATAAATAAATATGTTTGATGTACAACAAACCCTATAGTGGTCAAAGTTACATAATTATTAGTCAATACGCTTACTTTGGCGGTTTGACCAACCTTTTTATTTTTCCAAATTTATTTTTAGTAAAAAATTAGATTATACTAATATTTTAGTAATATGTAATTTTCAAATACGAATAAATGTAATTGGTCAAGAATTCGTAATATGTATTGATTGTTTAATAAAAAAATATAGTGATACTTTTGATAGGTCATAAACTTTAAAATAACATAAATATTGTGTTACATAAATGTTTTTGTAAATCACATACAAAACCCTTAAATAATTTGCGTTATTGAGTCATCAATTTTTTAATATTGTAAATATTATGTTTTTAAGGTTTAAGAAATGTCTGATTAGTCCGAATTTCCAAAACATTTATATTTGATACTAAAATTTTAATATTTTAAATATATTTATACTTTGTATTGACCTCCTAACATACAAATTTAAGTGCTGAAAACTTAATTTTTAAACTTTGATATCATCATATTTACATTATTTTAAAAATTAGTGATTTGGGTCGTAATTTTCTCATAAAAATAATCATATTTGGTTTGGTTTAGTTTTCTATTTCTGCTATTGTTTTATTCTGAGTATCCTAAATCTGATATTTGAAATATAAAAGAATTGGAAAGAATCTTGGCCCATAATAAAATTAAATGTTCTTTATTACACAACCATGTTTGCAACAATTTTGACTGGAAAACAGTTTAAGAATCCTCCCAAAAACCACTTGTCTTAATACAAAAACCCCAACTGTATTCCAAAAGTCTGAACCAACTCAACCGTTTTTAAAAGTCCAACCAAACATTGACGGCGGATTTTCTTCAAGTTCTACGTTTGCATGTTCAGTTCTCTAGCC
>RWGZ01001583.1:0-18546 GCA_009725065.1 Utricularia reniformis
AGAACTCCGGCAGGGTAACGGTCTGTTCTTACGCGTCCAAAAGGTCTTGATATTTCCGTCGTCGTGCCCTGTATTTATAGAGTTAGCGGCGTGTGTCAATCACGCTCTGTAACCGCATCTGACAGGTTTGTTAGAGGTTGTTATCGCGGGATGTAAAACGAGGTTGGGACCGAAGCGTGATCTGCGTGATCGGGCCCGAGGCGTGGTAAACGTGTGGAGGGCCCGAAGCGTGGAAAACGTGAGTCTGTAACCATTCAGACCGAACTAAGGAGCCAGTTACCAGAAAACGCTTTATTTCCCGTAAGGTTATCTTCGGTCTTCTCGTTAAACATCGGACCGTTTTTCCTTAAGTGTACAAATGGGTTGCAAGAATTCGTTTCCACTATTTGAATTAGCCCAATAGTTAATGAGTTTTACCTCTCACAAGGTACCCGATCCTAAGGTTCTCATCACAAATTATGAAAGGGTAAGCTTCATCTGCCCAATTAATATTATATTTGGAATACAATTGTTTTATTTTTTATTAATAAAACAAACAAATTACCTCTGAAATCTGGATATTTTCCTTAAAATAGTACAGAATAAAAGTAGGAATCAAATTCTTCTTTCAAACTTCAAAGTAGTGCTTTGCTTGCAAGACTGCAACTTTCATAAATTTTCATTGATGGCGTCATCTGGGAGTAGAAAACTAATAGTGAAGACGTATTAACCAGAAAAATTGGGCAGAAAGAAGCTTAATCAATATTAAATCATGACTAGAATTTGAAGTAAAAATACTCTGCAACTGTTTAATTGATATGAAAAGCAAGTTGTAGCACAATGAATGGAGGAATCTGTATTCTATTCTTCATTCCTTTCAAAGCTTGCGTGTAGCCCATTTAAATAAATTTTTTTTTTGAACAAAATTATCGGAGTAGCCGATAAATATAAGAAATTGAGTGTGGAGGTTCACTTTTCTGACCAATTTTAGCTTTGGTGAGTATCGTTGTGATTCGTTTGTTCTTTAAATTCGCATTTGGCTTGTGGGTATACTGTCAAACGGAACAAAAGTCACGTTCGTCGATTTTGGTTTGATTTACTGTTTCTGGGTTCTTGCGATTTACTCATTTCATGCGCTTATTATCGGCTATTTTGGGTTTTGGCTATTCTATTTTCTGAATGACGGCTGAAAAGTTTCTGTAAATTTGCTGTAAAATTTGATCATTATGTATGTTCTTGTGCACTGTTCTTTCTTTTCTGAAATCTGAGAATATTGTGTTCATTGAAATTCTTGCGTTCTTTCCTTGAATTATATAATTTGCTTTCAAGTTTCAATCCGAGAAAACGGAGACGAGAACGGGTATTAGAACAGGCGAATTATATCTGGATTTTTTGGTGTCTTAGTTGAGTTTTTGTTGTTCCTTTTGAACGGAGAAAAGATATTATAAATACGGGAATAACAAATCGTTATTCCACTAATCCAAAGAGATTACGTGCCAAGAACTAGGACAATGCATTCAAAATCGCTTCCAATTCACACAAATTTTGTTGTTGCTCTTTGATGACTCCATAAATTTGTTGCTGTTTATCATTGAAGTGTGGTAATTTTGTAGCTTTTGGCCATGGCTTTGATGTCCTGTCCTGGTTCAGCACACTGCATTCATTCTGAGACTACACTTTGCAAAACTAGTAGTATTGGAGCGAGAGCCAGAAATTGTGATTTAAGCAGGGAAGCCATTTTTGGTCTACATTCGTCTTCATGGGATTCAATGAAACTTAGGATGCAAAGCAATGTCGTAGATAAAAATTTTGTGGGACGGAGAGGAGGGCTTCGGTCAATTGTTTTTGCCAGCCCTCCCACAGAAGGTGCTCTTGTTTCCACTGAACCAGTTACACGAAAAGATCTCCTCGATTACCTTGCTTCCGGATGCAAGCCTAAGGAAAAATGGAGGTTCGGTTCGGTATTGCTATCTACATTGCAGTCATATTTTTTTCTTGATCGATCAAATTTGTAGTAGTTTTATTCCCAAATTTTACTTGTGAATTCTCTATTGGATTGCTTTAATTTCAGGGAAACATCTAATGTTCTTGTTCATGCAGGATAGGGACTGAGCATGAAAAATTCGGGTTCGAAATAAAAACATTGAAACCCTTAAAATATGAACAGATAGCAGAGCTTCTTAATGGAATATCAGAGAGATTTGATTGGGATAAAATAATGGAAGGCGACAAAATTATCGGATTAAAACAGGTTTTTTTCTTTTCTTTAACCAGATTAATGGAAGTTTTGCATTTGGTTTTCACTGCATTCCTTCATATTTTCTTATAAAATCCCGACGTTTATTTTGATATAGGGAAAGCAAAGTATATCCTTGGAACCCGGAGGTCAATTCGAACTAAGCGGAGCGCCTCTCGAAACTCTTCATCAAACTTGTGCAGAAGTAAATTCTCATCTTTATCAGGTTAGTGAATTGCTTATCTTGAAGACTTAAATCTTACAAATTTTACTTCCATAGCGTTTCTTTTGATTATTTTCAGGTCAAAGCTGTTGCTGAGGATATGGGATTAGGATTTTTAGGCATTGGATTTCAACCGAAATGGAAACGTGAAGAGATACCGATTATGCCGAAGGTTTTTCTTTATGGAATTTTTAGCCTTATTTTATTTTGTTCTCTGTTAGTGCTCTTCCTGTTAAGCCTCTGTAGATAAAAAGGGCAAGCTTTTAGTTATACGTTTTATGAAATCTAGTCGTCTTTATGATTTATCTCGGATTAATTTTTTTATATGCTCTATTTCTCTTGTTTTAGAGTTATGATAATCTGACTTCAGAAATGTGATTCAGGGAAGGTACGAGATTATGCGAAACTACATGCCGAAAGTCGGGTCGTTAGGACTTGATATGATGTTTCGAACATGTACCGTTCAGGTGATTAATATAGAATTTGATCACGTTGATTCATTTAAATTTTCTTTGAACCAGTCTTATTGTATGACAGGTGAATCTGGATTTTAGTTCAGAATCAGATATGATAAGGAAGTTTCGTGCTGGTCTTGCGTTGCAACCCGTAAGTTTCTCATTTTTCGAATAATACTCGTATGATTTACACGAATATGACTTGTTCGTAAACAGATAGCAACTGCGTTATTTGCAAATTCACCTTTTACTGAAGGGAAGCCAAATGGCTATCTAAGCATGAGAAGGTATTCATTTACATTCTTTTGTGATGAGTTTTGTTCCTTTCGATTATTTCTCATTGTTTGGTTCGTTTTCGTCTCAGCCAAATATGGACAGACACCGACAAAAACCGTACCGGGATGCTTCCTTTTGTGTTTGATGACTCTTTCGGGTGAATTTTCTTTTGAACATGATTCTTCATGTTCGTATGATCACGTTGCTCGTTTTTTTTGTACAGGTTTGAACAATATGTCGATTATGCACTCGATGTTCCAATGTACTTTGTCTACCGAAATAAAAAGTATATAAATTGCAGTGGGATGTCTTTCCGGGTAAAAAGACCGAAAATGGCCTTTTTAATTTTTATCATTGGTTTTTTTTACGTGGCAATAACTCGGGATTTATGTTTATTGTTCGTTTTTACGTATCCTTGGTTTCATGCACGACAGGATTTTATGGTTGGGAAGCTTCCTTCTCTTCCAGGTGAATATCCAAATCTAGATGATTGGGAGAATCATTTGACAACAATATTTCCCGAGGTTCGTATTATGTTCATTTTCCTAACTCAGTTACCTCGTTTTTACGTCGTAATCGACTTGGTTTACTTTATAGGATTAAAACCAATTAACTCATTTGTTCGTCGTAATTACATGATTACGATCAAATTTCTTAACTTAAATATCAGGTTTTTACGTCGTAATCAACTTAGTTTACTTTATAGGATTATGATCAATTTGCTAACTCAATTATCTCGTTTTTTCGTCATAATCGACTTGGTTTACTTTACAGTTTATAGGATTATGATCAAATTTCTTAACTCAATTATCTCGTTTTTACGTCGTAATCAACTTGGTTTATTTCAAATTTACCTACAGGTTTATGATCATTTTTTAAACTCAATTATCTCGTTTTTTCATCGTAATCGACTTGGTTTATTTAAAATTTACATACAGGATTATGATCATTTTTTTAACTCAATTATCTCGTCTTTTCATCGTAATCGACTTGGTTTATTTCAAATTTACCTACAGGATTATGATCATTTTTATAACTCAATTATCTCGTTTTTTCGTTGTAATCGAATTCGTTAATTTTACAGGTTAGGCTTAAAAGATACATAGAGATGAGGGGAGCTGATGGAGGACCATGGAGAAGGCTATGTGCACTCCCTGCATTTTGGGTACATTTCTACAAACAAAAGAAACAATTCGTATTCCGTTTTTGTCTGTTTTCATCGAGATCGAGTAAACTTTTTTCAGGTCGGTATTTTGTACGATGACGTCTCTCAACAAAATGTGTTGGACTTAACATCAGATTGGACTTCAGAAGAAAGACAAATGCTTCGAAATGAGGTTACATTTTTACTCGCATTCCGAAATGATTTGAATTTTGATCATTCGGGACCGTTTCGCAGGTCACGAAGCTCGGACTGAACACACCGTTTCGGGGTGGCTTGTTGAAAAATGTTGCTCAAGAAGTTGTCAAGTTTGCCAAGGTCGGTCTCCCTTTACATTTCGGTTAAATTTCTAGAGTCGGGTCAATTTCATGTGGGGAGTGGTGTTGGATATAATGTATAAGAATATGAGACCACAACGTAAAAGACTTGAACTAGTCATTTACTATGGTCCATATTTCCTCTTATAAACCAATTCAAACCACATCTTATTTCCGATGTGAGACATTGTAATATTTTAACACACCCCACAAGTCCAACTATCTGACAAATTAGACTTGATAATTCAAATAAGTGGATTACCAAGCGATCAATTTCATTAGACCGGACTAATCTCAGGCAAGGTCACTCCGAACCCTCTCGGATACCATGTTAAATTTATAGAGTCGGGTTAATTTCATGTGGGGAGTGTGCTTGAATATACGTATAAGAGGATGGGACCACAACTTAAAAAACTTGAACTAGTCATTTACTATGGTTCACATTTTTTCTTATAAATCAATACAAACGACATCTTATTTCGGATGTGAGACATTGTAATATTTCAACAATTTATCCATTAAGGAAACATACCCTTAATGATTTCTGATATGCTTATCGGTTCTTTCGAACAGGACGGCCTGGAAAGGCGGGGGTACAAAGAAACTGGATTTCTGAATGAAGTAACACAAGTGGCTGAATCAGGTAAGTGAAATGTGATCATTAATTACGATATAGTGAAGCTAAGGAAACTATTAGATTGTGTTATTATGAACGTGTTTCGTCGTGTTTGTGTCGTCATTATTGCAGGGGTGACTCCGGCTGAGAAGCTTCTAGAACTGTATCATGGTAAATGGGGAGAGAGCATAGATCCTGTGTTTGAAGAACTGCTGTACTAAATTAGTGATCGTTCTGTTTTGTTTGGTAATATTCTTGCGTTGATTTGTTTAATAAATCCCACATCGGATATTGATAATTGGGGTCGCCTTCTTTATATTGACTAAATTTGACAATCACTCTTTCACCAATAAAGTTTAATGAGAACATTAAGTTACCATTTTAAAATGAGAAAATTATGTAATTAACCCATAATATTTAAAATAGTATAAAGACGATGTCACAAAATTTGTAAATTACGTGAGAAGTCCATGAAATTTCAAAATCGTTCAAAAATGACCCTCGAATAAATAGTAGCAGTTTTCGTCTTTTTTCGTATAAGTGGTTTTGATAATTTATGCGTTATTTTTAAAATTTTCAAAGTTTGAAGTCATAGTCATAATATCTTTTTAAAATTAATGAATCAAATACAAACTATGTAGACGTTTAAAATATTAACGAGTATAAGGGTCAAATATAAATGGTTTTGGAAGTTCGGGGGACAACCACACAATTCTTAAACTTTGAGGTCACGGTATTTACAACATTTAAAAGTTTAGGGGCCAACCGCGCACATTATATCAACTTCGGGGGTTTTGTATGTAATTTACAAACTTTAGGAACACCGCCTTTACACTATTATACATCACTTATTTTAAAATAACGTAAAGTGATTAGGAGTGTGAACGAACCATCAAATTTTTATGATTTCAATTTTTGACTCAATTCAGTTCGGTTCGCTGACACATCTAAAAGCGATGTCCAAGTTTAGAAAATGTATGTGACACATGAAGTTTACAAAATCATTTAAAAATGATCTTCGAGTGTATAGTATGTAGCATTTTCGTTTTTTTCGTAAATAGTTTTGACAATTTAATGTGTTACTTTTATAATTTTTAAAGTTAGAACTTTATTATATAGACAAATATTGGGGATCAATTTTTAAATTAACATGATCAGTTGTTAACAATTTAAGTTGTTCTTTTTATAATTTTTAGATCATCTTTACTTTATGATGAAAATGAATAATAAATTTAAAAATTAAATAAATATAATTATGAAAGATATTAAAAAATGAATATAATATTAAAATATTAATTTAAAAATTAAGTGTATTTGTGTAAAAACCCCCCTGAAAATTGATCCAAACCAATGTTATCATACCGATTCAGAATTACGTACCGGTCCGGACCGGTATGAGCGGTACGATCGGTATACCGGCCGGTACCAATTCTTATTTTATTTTATCTTTAAAAATATTAATATTGATGAGAACTCTAGGACCGGGTACCGTGTAATGGGTGAGGCCCGATAACAGTTGGGCCGAGTTAAATAATCAAAACGAACTCTTATAGCCCACCTACACCTTTAGGAAGAGCGGCCCGATGTTCAACACAGAGGACCGAAGATAACCTTAGTAAATAAAAGCGTTATTTGCCAGCTGGCTCCGGGGTTCGGTCCGAACAGTTACAAAACGGTTACAGGCTCACGCGTTCCACGCTTCGGGCCCTATCACGTTTATCATGCTTCGGGCCCGATCACGCAGACCACGCNACTTTGTTAGGAGTTTTCAAACGGTTTTCAACTTACGGAAAATTGGGTGCTAGAATGTCAGTGGTCAAAAACAAATAGTATGATTAACTTTAGGTGTCATTCTTACAATTTCGTAAGTTGGGGATGCACTTTACACAACTTGTAAGTTGGGGGTTAATTATGCAATTTTCTCTTGTCCTTTTTGCTAACTTCAGGCTTAGAATTATGAAATTTTCGTTGTTTCGATCCGTTGACTAGTGTAGCATTCTCTATTGGCACAGAAGAGAAGAATTTTCGATATTGTCCTTTTTGCTAAGTTATTCAGTCGTAGAATTATGAAATTTTCGTTGTTTTTTCGATCAGTTGAATAATGTAGCGTTCTCTATTGGCACAGAAACGAAGAATTTCCGAAACAGAAGAGGAACTTGAGAAGCTTCTTGGAGCAATACATGTCAAACCAGCAATGGCTGATCTATCAAATATAGAAAAGGGAGATGAATGCAATGCCGTTACATTTAACGAGTTGCTACTCGGACCTCATTCTAGAGGTACAATCTCCAAATCTAAACCGTTGATTTTCTCCACTTAATAATTGTATTGTTCTTTTAAGCAGTAGTAATCATTGGATCAATCCTCTTCGCTTTACAACAGCTATCCGGTATAAACGCGGTATTTTATTTCTCCTCGACTGTATTCAAAACCGCCGGTGTACCTTCAGACATCGGAAACATATGTGTCGGTATAGTTAACATCTCAGGTTAGAAACCACTTACTCCATTTAAAACGTCGTAAATCGTATCCGATTATTCGTACTTTTCTTTAATACTTTCTTCAGGATCAATTCTTGCCATGATTCTAATGGATAGATTAGGAAGAAAAGTGCTTTTGTCTTGGAGCTTTTTCGGAATGGCAAGTTAAATTCTTTCGATCATTCATTCAAGTTCTCGTCTTCATACCGATTTTACCTCCTTCGTTTCAGGCCGTTGCTATGTTTTTACAAGTTGCTGCAGAAAGTAGCTTCCTCGGTGGCTCTAACAAACTATTCATATCAGTCGGGGGCATGCTTTTGTAAGTTTTCGATATTCTTCTTCACTGTTAAAAGCAAGTAAGTCATACCAGTGGTATACCGCCCAGTATACCGATCATACTGGTAACTATCGGTCGTGATCGATATACCAATATTCCGGTATATCATCGGTACCAACAATCGGTTTGTTTAGTTTAGAGTTGAAGTCAAGTGCGTTCAACGCAATTTCCTAAAACGCGATTTTTCAAAACATAACACAAATCGCGTAGCGTTTAGCATTTACCTTTATTTTTTTGCGTTTTCGTCACCGTTACTAATAGCAGTTATCATCTTAACGCGATTTTGTAAAAGACTAAAATGCTCATGTTTGTTTTACATCTCAACGCGATTTTGTTATACCGATCTGAAAAATCACTTGTACTAGTAGTGATCGGTACGAATGGTATAATTTCAAAGTGACTAATGTGTGATCATCCATTCCCCGAATACCAGGTTTGTGTTAACGTTCGCATTAGGTGCCGGACCGGTCCCGAGCCTTCTTTTATCGGAGGTATTTCCTAGTAGAATCCGGCCCAAAGGAATGGCTCTTTGCATGGCTGTGCATTGGGTATGTTATGTCTCTCTCTATTTTACTATACATTTCGTCGTATTGTTTCGTGTTCGAGTTCGAGTTTGAGTTTGAGTTTGAAGCTGAATCGGGTCGAAAAACAGGTGATAAATTTCTTCGTGGGATTACTATTTCTTCGTCTTTTGGAGGTTTTGGGGCCTGAGATTATGTACTCAGTGTTCGGGAGTTTTTGCATTATAGCTGTGGTTTTTGTGAGTAGAAACGTGATGGAAACTAAAGGGAAATCGTTGCATGAAATTGAAACAACGCTTCTCTCCACAAGGTAACTTACCATTACCTTTTTATCTCCATAATTTATTCTATAAATATATTCATATAAATTTTACTCAATTTTTTAAAATTATGTTACCATGAATCGTACTTAGTGTGTGTTTTATAAAATTGTGCTTTCAGTGTTCAAACTTTTATAATTTTAACAAAATTACTTCTCTTAATACTCCAACTTTAAAAGTTTGTGTATTTATCAAATTGATCCCTGAAATTTGATTTTAACCCATGATCTCTTTTTCTAAAATCGAGAACTTTAGAGACCAAATATGTTCACAATGAACTTTAGGGATTAATTTTATAAAAATCTATAAAATATATTGATTTGTTTTGTCATCTTCATCATTGTCAAAATCATTAAATTATGGAGACCTAATTTGTGTCTAGCACTCTAGCCCATTAGGTTCGATATATTAATTTGATAGGATAATTTTGTATCCCATACAATTTTAACCTGTAAAGGTTTTTTACCTTCATGTAATTATTATTCAAATTCTATAATTACTTTCTATATATGATTTTAGCTTCATGTAATTATTAAAAATAGAGTATATGATTTTTATGTATTTCTAAAGTGGTAATAAAATTGTCTTCTAATTCTAATGTAAATGTTATTTATGTTGAATTAATTTGATCATTTTTAGTCGAGGAATATTAAAAAATACAAAATCTGGCTTTCGGAATTGAACTAATTATATCTTTCTTGATCGGTATAACGCAAGATTAGTGTTGAATGTTCATTTTAAGCAATAAAGCATTAGTGTTGTTATGTGAAAGTATTTTTTATTTTAGTGAGATGATTGCAATAATAAAATCAGCCAGTTTTTTAATCATTTATTAGCAAATAGTTGTTCAGTTTACTTAATACATCTAAGTCTTCTATTATAAATTAATCATTTATTTGTTAGAGTTTTATCATTTTGATAAATTTAATTTTTTATAATTTAGATAATTATGATCCTCAAAGTCTAGATGTAAGAAAACAACTTCTCATATTTTCATACTTCAGTAAAACTAGTTCTCAATTTTCATTGTGTGTGTCAAATATGGTCGTAAATGTTTACAAATTAGCAATTGAAGTCTCAAAAAAATAAATGGTACATTTGGTACTGGTAATTGAAATATTATGGTATAATTACGAGTCTCATTTGATAAAAATAAATTGGTAATGGAACAATAAAAATACGAGAACACACATTTGATAAAAATAAATGACATATTTGGTAAAAGTAGTTTTGGATTTATCTATAATTACCAGTCTCAATGTTTATTTTGACTAAATTAGTATCAAAACTTATTCAAATATAATCAATGTTTTCATAAAAGTCGGTATCTGAAATACTTAGTAGCATTGTTATTTTGTCTAATGCCCTTGTATCGGGTTGTTGGATCGGATCTCAGAGTTTTTGGGTCCAGTCCTACAAAATAATAAAACATGTTTTTTATCCGTAGGAATGGGCGACGCCCCAGTTTATCGGTTTTACGATTCTAATTGTTTCCGTTAGAGAAGTCATTAGTACCAGTTTTGGTTAATAGGTTTTACAATTTTTGTAGGTGGTTTGTACCCGTTTAGGTTAATAGATTTTGCAATTTTGGTAGGTTTATCGGTTTTTGAAATAAAAACTTATTAAAAATCATAAAAATAAAATCATAAATGTTTTGAAAATCGATATCGACTGGTATATAAGATGAGGTCGTATACTAGTATATCGGATTTATACCGAAATATCAAAATAAATTATACAATTAATTTAGAGAAAATACACAATTGTTTAACGTATTTCCAATTTTTCATCACTCAAAAGATACATTCTTCAATATTTGTATCCAAATATTATCATCAATATATTTAATTTGGGCAAATATTTAATTGATACAAATAATAAATAACATTAATTTTAGTAGAAATTGAACACATTATATAAATTAGAAATAATAATAATACTCTTATTTAACTTTTCATATTTTAAATTTTAATTAGTTTCATCATAATCGCAATCATCTAATTTCATATCGAGTCTGAATTAATTCATCTCAAACCCGAACCAAAACTATTTAACTATACGAAGACTCAAATGATGTTAATAAAATGGAATTTGATTTTTGGTTATCTCGAATTTAGCCAGCTCAATAAACCGTAGATATTTAATTAGGGGTGGGAACGGGTCCGGTCCAACGGGTTACGGGTCGAACCCGTCAATCCGTACGGGTTAGCCCAACGGATTGAGAATTTTTCTAGACCCATCAACGGATTAACCCGACGGTTTGAAAGTACGGCCCAACCCGTCAACGTGTTGAAAAACCTAAACCCTAAAATTTAAAAACATTCAATTTTAACCTTAAAATTTAAAAAAAAATTCAAAATCGATCCACTTCAACCTGTCAACCCGTACGGGTTGACGAGTTAAAAATCGCGACCCAACTCGTACAATAATAGTTAGCGAACCAACCCACAGGTTGACCTATTTGTACGGGTTGGACCGACCGAGCAGGTTGGGCTCGCTCATACCTACCCCTATATTCAATAGGAGAATAGCTAACATTTCTCCCCAACACCGTGACACATTTATGAAGTCATAGTTGTATTTATAAATAAATTAATTATTATGTTATTGTTTTTGTATCTTTTATTTACTTGATAATTTTGGTCTCTAAAATTTTATGATCATACAATTTTGATATCAAAAGTACAAAGATTGCAAAATCAGTTTACAAAGTTTAGTCTTTATAATATAATTGGTTTAAAAAACTTTTAATTTTGGCAATTAAGATACTCGGCAATAATCAAATTTAGAGGATTGATTTTTCCAATTTATGGATATGATTTACCATATTGCAAACTTATAAGATCAAATTTATAAAAATCTTAAAATTTTGGGACTAAATATGATATTACAAATTATCAATACCAAATTTTAAGAAACTATGAAAGTTTAGGGAGTGAAAGTATCATTTTCTCAAAAATTAAACATTAAAGGAGATTTTTATAAATAATTAAATATTGTGATGCGATTTTAATTAATTCACTATATTGATTTACTTTATAATTATAAAAATAGATTTATTTAAAAAGTGTCATTTTTTTCTTTATTATTGTTTTTTGGATCTATTTACCAACCGGTCCAAAGTTAGGGGAATATTTTTTTCGGGCGATGCGCAAATATAGTCCCCATTGTTTAGGGATAATGGCAAATTGAGTACCCATCATTTTAAAATTTTGGCAATTTTGAACCTCAAAGTTTTAGAATGGCAAAACAGATCCCCGACTTTTGTATGGTTTGGTAAAACTAGTCTCCATTGTTTATCAAAATTGGCAATATTAGTCCTAAAACTCTTCAATTTCAACAATGTTAGTCCCCCAAACAAAAACAATGGCGTATTTGATCCTCATAATTCCAGAGTTTTGGCAAAAAAAGTCCCTAGCGGTGTTAGAGATTTTCAACGTTTTAAAATATAACAATTACGGTCGTTAAATAATTTTGCAACGGTGTTCCTCAACGTTTTGAAAAACGTAAACCCTAACGGCCGTTAAATAATTTAGGGACCAATTTCGCCAAATTCCCCAAATTTGGGGACTAGTTTTGCCACTAAACGTAAATAATGATGACTTGTTTTGCATTTTTTAAACTTTGGGGACTAATTATGAACTTTGGGGATTGAATTTGCCCAATTTTACAAACTATGGGGATGAATATTGCCAATTAATTGAAGTTTGGGGACTCTATACGCCAAAAAATAATTTGGGGATCAAATTTGCCAAAATCAACATAATTTGGGGACCAAGGCCGCCATTTTCCGATTTTTTTCTTAATTCTACTTGTGACACTTATAGCACTCATATTCCCCAAATTTCTATTTTTTCATATCGAATTGTATATTTTATCGATATTCCGGGAAAAAAACATGTATTTTGGCGTGTACCAACGGATACAAGATCATCGGGTCATAGGCTTTGTCGGGTCAAGAACATAAAATAAATCAATAATTAGTATGCATTTTAGGTAACGATTGAACTAGCCTATAAACATAATGGAATATAGGACTATATGAAAATATTGGTTTTTTGGGATTATATCAAATTTAATCCATTTTAAATATTTTCTCATTTAAAATATTCAATTTCACAATTTTCGTCCACAAACTTTATTTTAATTGAATATTTTATTCTTAAAATTTGAAATAAATCCTTATAGTTTATATATGATTAATGCAATATTTTATAATGAAGTATACCATACGAGTTAAAAACACTGGTATATTGGATTTCTATAGGATATATTGGATCAGTACCATAATGATATAATATTTACTAGAGAATATATACAATTTTTAATTCATTCTTAATTTATAATGTTTTTATTTCGAAAAAAAATAAAAATTCTACAAACTTCATATATTTATATTCCAAAATAAAACAAATTAAATCCTACCCACTTAAAACCCCATAGTAGCTAGTATTTAAATACCGTCCAAAATTGATACACCCAAAGTTTTTAGGCATACCGTAAATTTAAAGTATCTGGTTAATTATCAAAACTGTCAAAATAAAAATATTGAGACTATTTTTGACGAATGATGTCAATATTGAGAATTGATTTTACCAAAAATATAAATTTATTGTAATGTATTTGTAATGTGAATAAAAGTTACCAAAATCGAGCACTAATCATGTGTCTCACTCGAAGTATTGGAATGCAAAATTCGAGTTTAACGATATTATGTTCGAATTCGAGCTTGATTTTGGTGGGATAATATAATAATTATTAAAAATAATGGAGAAATGCCTACAAGTCAATATAGCTGTTAGTACTTCACCCTCATCCCCTCATTTGGCAGCTGTATTTAAATAATACCAATAAATAAAATATTCCAGGCTGCATTTAAAAATAAACAGCATTATTTATATTTAAGAATTTCAAAATATACTGGTTTTGGCTTGTATTTAAACAAAATATCGATTGATATGTGTTTTGAGTGGATCGATCAGTTCTAACTTGTAATATTGATAAAAAATAGATATGAAGTTTGTAAATTTTATTTATTCTTGTTTAATCGAATTACAAATAATATAAATTGAGAATGAATTAAAAAATTGTATATGTTCTCTAAGTTAATAATATATTTTATTTTATTTTTATGGTATACCCGATACATATATGATATACCGATGCACTGAACTAGTTTTTTAAAACATTGATAAATATTAATGTAGTTGATTTACTTACCTTAATACCCTTATTTGATCGTTATAAAACCCGAATAATATTGTAGTGCAATTCGTATAACTATCACGTACTCGGTTCATGCATTAACTAAATTAAAATTGAAAAAATATACAATGAAGATGGATCGAAAACACAACTTTTAGATCTACGCTCATTTGATAGTTGGGTTATACGATTTGTTTCTGATTCATGCAACTCAGTACACCCCGTGTATGGTGAATCATGTCCATCCTTTGTATGTTAATATTCATAATAATGAATCGACAACCAAATGTTATTTAAACATATATTGCAAATTTTTATACTTTTAATTATAATTTTAAATAAAAGAAAATAAAAATTAAGTTTTAGCCCGTTCAACGTTGTAGAGTTTCGTCTATCAATTTTGACTTTGTTACTAATTAATTTAGGTGCATATGATATATTGGTCGGTTCAAAAATATATATAAATTATTATTTTAAACTAATTTAATAATCAATTATTTTATTTTTATTTTCATCTTTCTTGGGTGAAAATTTAATACGGGTGATATATCAATGATTGGGAAGGGTTTTCACAAATACCCTTATTTCAAATCATACTTTCAAAAATACCCTTATTTTTTTAAATCATTCAAACCTAAATTTTTTTATTTTCTTAATTATTTAAATTATAAATAATATATTTTTATAATAAATATAAAGCTGAGGATTGTACGCTACTAATTTTGTTATGAATAATTATCATGGTTTTTGAAGTTTGTACGCTACTAAAAATGATAACTTCTAATCATGATTTTCATGTCCACTAAAATTTCAATGAATTTTCATAAATTCGGCCGAGATCGATATTTTTAAATACATGTTTTTGAGTTTGGATCGAGATTTTAAGGTACACAACACTATCAAATATATACATATATATATTTGATTAAATAAAATTTAACTTTGTTACATATTTTACGATTTTACTCATTTTTTTAAAACTACAAAATTTGTTATTCAAAACCAATGTTTTCATATCAGTTGTTATGTAAACCATGTATTATTGTATGTGAACAATATTATTTTGTTTAAAAAAATAATATAAATTGTTTTGGTATTGGCATGTTACCGATCCAAACCGATTTAATAGTGATCACTTTGAAACCTTGAAATTCTAACGAATTTAGAAATATTTCATACAATTTACTCATACATTTTAAAATTTATAAAAATACCCTTAACATTATGTTTATTATANATGGTTACCCACATATATTCGCATTAGCTACTTGCATGATTAATCACATACAAAATTAATTATAATTTATATTTAATTATATATAATTGTAAAATTTACTTAGATAAAAAAATATCATTTTAGTTTGCATTGTCGAAAAATCATTGAATATTAAATAATTTTCATTAAGGATATGCATATTGTTTGGTAAACTCGTATTTTATTAAGTTTGATAGAGTTAATTCTTTATTTTTGCTATAATATTAATTTTCATAAAAATCTATATTTTTGTCTGTTATAAAAATTTTGATCCGTTAATTTTCTTTAATTTAATCTTGTTATTTTTTATTTATCTCATTAATTATATTAAAAATTATTATTCTAAAATAATTAATTTGTATGAAGTATCAAATACATTCAACTATTATGATATTTATTTTTTAGATTAATAAATTATAAAAAAATTATAAACCAATTGTTAACCGATATATTAATGTTTAACCATTTGCTTTGGCGGAACGGATTATGAATGAAATATGGTGGGGCAGGGAAGAGGTTGGCGGTATGTTAAACATGCGTGTAATTGCTAGTGGTGCAACCGTTCCATATACGTCCAGTTGTCATCCTCACTTTTGATATCTAAAACTCTTTCTTTGATTGCAAAAATAAATGTACATTTTTATTTCTGTTAAACTTTGTTTTATAGTATCTACTTGAATATTTTAAAAATTTATTTAGTGTTGTTGTAAAGAAAATACATTTTCAAATGTACCTTTTTTTATTTTTAATATTATTATTTATTTTTATATCAAATACATTTTAATCAATCTGAATTTTTATCCAACAATTTGATAGATTTTGAAAATCATGACATAACATCCAATATTATAGATCTCCATGTAAAAATTGATTAAATTTGGGATAAATAAAAATTTAAAATGGATGGAGTTATGTCGGGTAAAAAAATTCTATGACACTGTCAGAGCCTATCTAATATAGGACTAACACTACTTTTTGAAAAACAAGTTAAATAGCACTGACATTTTTCGTTTTGATTATATAGCACTGATTCGTCAGATTTCTTTTAATATGTATAATATTTCGTCAGATTACTATTTAATATGTACCATCATATTAAAAATTGGTAGGTAATTAAAATCATAATATGATTTTAATATGATTTCTGCAAATATTAGAGATAATATGTGTATATTCCTTTTTAAAATATTATATATTTATTTGTTAATTTTGACATTAACAAATTTTATTACTAATCTTATGATTGCAAAACAAGAAAAAACATTGATATATTAAATATTAAAGTTTTATAATAATTGAAATAATCAAAATAATATAAATTTGGATATATAACTATCTAAGTAAAAGTAATATTTTTCGTTTAATCAAATAAATATTAAAATTTAGTTTTACTTAATTTTTATATATTTTTTTCTTATTTTTATTTTATTAGATAAATGATTATGAAATTGAGAAACTGACAAATCAGTGCTATGACACTAATAAAAATAATGTCAGTGTTATATTAATAAAATATTTAAATTATATGTTAAATTTTAGATATATGATTACTGACACTGTTATCATCTAAATAAACTCGAGTTATGTCATCTAAAAAAGACATCTCCAATGATGCAAGAAAGCAGGCTTTTTAGACACGGGGCTGAGAAAAGTTTCACCTGATTCTTCAGTAAATGTGAATCCAGAGGCCACTCAACAACGGACACTGCGATTAGCCCTATTTCTATTTCTACCTCGTTCACAACGACATCAAGGAAAAAGAAAAAGCTATCATCATTTTCCTGTGTTCTCTTTTTCCCGTTACCGATCGGCCGGAAAATAAACCTAATGGGGAACTGTCAAGCAGTGGATGCAGCAGCGTTGATTATACAGCACCCTAGTGGAAAACACGAAATGTTTTATTGGTCCATCACCGCCGACCAAGTAATGAAGATGAACCCCGGCCATTACGTCTCTCTCCTCATACCCGTACAACTTCCCGGTGAAAACTCCGAGCGCGTTAAGTTCACGCGCGTCAAACTTCTACGGCCAACGGACACACTCGTTCTTGGCCACGCTTACCGCCTCGTTACCAAGGAAGGTGAAACCGCTTTCCTTTATTTTTTTATTTTGTACAGAATGTTTGAATTAAGGTCAAAGTGACAGTTTTTGGTTTTTGTTGTTGCAGAGGTAATTAAAGTGGTAAGAGCAAAGAAATGTGCGAAGATGAAGAAGAATAGGAAGAACCAGGAGGTTTTAGGTGAAGAAGAATCGGAGACGAAAAATGCCCAGAAAAAGAAATCCAAGGTTCTATTACAATTAGAGAAACCCAGACTTTTGTCCAGTCTCATCGCTAAAACTGATAAATTTTCGCCATTTTTCAGGTATCAAAAGATCAGCAAAAGGGCGGTTTACCTACGAACAAAACATGGAGTCCGTCTTTACAGAGCATTTCAGAGCTTGGGCCTTAAGGAAATCACTACGCCATTGTACAGATGCACGTATCTTTCTTGTAATTCTCCGCAATTGAACGATAAATTTAGCATGGGTTAATCAGAGAATGCACTTATCTTTCTTATAAATTGAATCTTGAAACAACCCAAATCAATTGAGCTAAATTAATTTTCAAGTTATCGCCTCCGCGAAAATTTGGGATTCCGGCGGTGAAAAGCGCTGTATTATGACGTCATTTAATCGAGTTTTGATTTTTATATTTTTTTACGTGACATTAAAAAGCGTGCGTTTGAAAAAGACGCATTTGCCCTTGATCACAAATCGATCAATTACATTTTAATAAGAAAAATACATTTGAATTAAAAAATTGGTTTTGATGATAAACTAAATTTTAAACTATGGCAAAATAATGCTTTTAAAAATTCTAAAAATTATTTAGAAACTAATTACCTTAAATCTACTTCAATGTTTTGAACATATAACTAATATAGTAGCTTGTATTTAACTCATTATCTTTAAATAATTGTAGATATTATAACTTTAAATTTTTAAAATTGAAAAAATAGTATAATAGGATTTTAAAAATCAAAATTGTTCCCAAAAAATGTATGGAAATCTTTTTCAATTGTAATGTTTATTTTTAAAACTATGTTTATGTATGCTTGCTACATAATTTTTCAAACTTTGTTTGTATAGTATTTATCCTATTTTATATGTCCGGAATCATTTTT
>RWGZ01001583.1:31602-57716 GCA_009725065.1 Utricularia reniformis
TAATCATTCAGTGGATTCGAGCATGTGTGTGGAGTAGTCAAATCGCCCTGGTTTTCATTGGTGATTAATTGTTATTCGAAAAAATGGGTCATGCCTTTACCGCCGGTGTACTCTATTTGAATCGTGTGGGTCTGCATTAACAAAGCCCCTTGAAGAGTCTCGCAACTCTTGGAATTATGCTTGAGTATTTGGAATTAAAGGAAACGATTGAGCTTGAATGGTCGAAGTTAAATCTCTACTCGATGATCAAGTTTTTGGTAACGTGAACCCTATGTTGAAGAGAGTATCTAATTATTTTTCTTAACCATCCGAAATGGTATTCGTCGGATTATTCTTATTCTATCGTGAAGATTTCATGTGTTCGATTTACTTTATTATCCAAATTGGATGTCGCTTACAATGTATTCATCAAGATGCTAAGTAGTTATTTAAAGATATTTGAGAATTATGGTTTTTGAGTTTTCAGAAGTATCAACCGTTATCAAACTATGCCTCTTGGAGTTCACGAAATATATGTAAGATTTGTGTTACTTTATTTATCGTCCGGAATGGTATTCATCCGGAAACATATGATTATTGAGCATGCTTTCTTAATTAACCCGTGACATTATCAAGCCGACAAGTATCTTGACATTATAAACAGTGTATTGAGTTAGTCTGGTTTAACAACAGTTTTGTCGCTAAAGAACGATTTGTTATTCTCCCAGTCACATTGGGATATCAGGAAATATCAAGGTCATTATCAATGGAATTCGTAGTGCTGGATCTTTGTATACTCTTTTAAAATTTTGCCTTGGAAGAAGTGCTTTAAATCTAATCGGAGCTATCATATCACTACTCCACTTTGATCGCTCTAATATTATGTTCCGGAGTAAAAGGGAAATCATGTGTTGGCAAGATATGTTCCTAGTGTTATGTTTCGAAGCGATACGAGAGCGTCTAGTGCAAAGAAATGCATCTATATGGTGGCATTCTAAATGAAAGATCGAGTGTATTAACATGATATGGTTATGTTCTAGAAGAAAAAGAGAACATGGTATAAACATGGATTATCTAGTTTTGGGGAGTTTTAAGATGCAATTAAATTCATCGAATGAAGTGGATATTCTCCCGTGAAAATGAAAAGATAGTTATTGAAGATGTGGAAATCATATTGCAAGCAAGGGCTCTATGAAATACACATAATCGATCGCAGACCTATTTTTGGCTCCATAGTCGAACTATGACTACAGAGTTTATGTTGTTTTCACTTAGTTGAGAGAAGCATGGTCAGAGGACCCATATCTATCGTCGACATTGACATATTGTTTAAGTTTGTCGGCTTGAAGTTTTTCAATTATGCCTTTTGGTTCGAAGAAACCAGATGCCACGTACTAACGATCGATTAAATCAATATGTGGGGAGAAGACTGTGTCGAAGTCAATAATGATGGTATACAGATAAAAACTGGTATGCAAATAATCATGTCCAATATTTCAACGAATAATTGAGTATACTAAGAAAGTATTCAATGAGGTGGAATCCTTCTAGATGTGAGTTGTTGGTGAAAGACGGAAATTTTTCTTGCTCTATGATGATATTTGTAAGAGAAATATAAATTGATAAGTACATAGTCGGGTGGCTTTTGAAGGACTAAAATGTTATATAAGTATCGATTCGTTTAAATCCCTACTCCTCCTCAGAAACCTTTGGGTTTATATTTTGCGCATCCAAATAAGTTGTAAGTGCTGCTTTAGTTGGGTTTGATGATGAGAAAGAAGGGTCATAATGATGTTAGTAGGAGACTACAAAAGATCGAATTTCGATGAACCGATCTTAGACCGGTTAAGAGAGAGGATTTATGACCTTATGAAGGTAAGTCTCATTAAAGTGATCATATATGCAGAGCCTTCTATTGACAAAGAAGGGGTGGAGTAATTATTTCATTCCAATGAAGCGTTTAAATGAATAGTACGTGATATTGTCACATTTGCAGTGTCCACTCCTGGTACTAGACATGTTTTGATGGCCGGTGAAGTAAAGATCCATGCTATTTGACCCAATAATGGGATATACACCAAAAGTTTCCACGTAATAAAACAAGTATGCTTAGTACGTTGTTATGAGCGGAATTTCTTATTCTCAAATTAGATATTGCAGACAAATGTGATATTCGGAAATCTAATTTATTCAACACTAGGGACTTGTGAATAAAACATTTGGTCAATATGGAAGAATATGTGGATATTATGATAGTTTCGAATTAATGTGGAGATTGTATAATCGTGATTTTTGAACCAGCAACAAAGAGAGGGGCGAGTACAAAAAATCTATGTTTATTTCCCTTGGGAGAATGACAGTTTGTTGACGGAAGCAAAATCCACTATTGTTAGAATCTTGATACATATAATCTATTATTAGAAAGTCATGTCTTCTTGTCGAGCGATTCTTTTATTTATTCGCATTTGATAGTGATAACGGATTTATCCTCAGATCAGCATGTAAAAGTATATCTATTTCCGAATCGATAAGCAAAGATGTTTAGTGAAACGCACTCTATGCAATCGTGGGATAGTCAGAATAACGTGCTTTCGAGATTGATATTTTGTACAGTGAAGTGTATTGTGTGATCGAGATGATTCATTATCAACTGTCAAGTACGGTTGTCGGGAGATCTACGAAAGAGGTCACCTCAAGACGAGGACCAATCGGTGTAATCGTATCTTCGTTGTTCATTTTATGCAAGCTAAGCGCATTCAATAAAGAGATTTTTTCCGGAGACTATGTTGAGTATGAGAAGATGATGAGACGAATATTGCGAGTGAAGTTGGAAACTGTGTCAGTGTTACCCTAAGCATATACGGTGAATATTGCAAGCAAACATAGATGTTATAGTTACGCGGAATATCTATTGCGAAAATGAAACAACTGTTTATGATTGTCCTATCGACTCATGGGGACTAATATTATTATAGGCCTTCCTGATGGCTGTTGGCAAAGAGCAATCGTGTGTATGGTATTCAAAGGATACATTGAACGTATATACGTCGAATAAATATCCCAAGTTTGGGAACATGAAAGAGAAAATTCGCTATGATCGTGTTGTTTGCTGGTCTGTGATTCCTGAGGAATTCGTATTGGATAATGCAAAGAAACTCTTCGTAAGATACTTTGCACAATTATTGGAAAAGATCATGGGTGAATGGTTTGAAAGCAGGTGTCGCGTGTGGTCTCCACATGTGGGCATTCATAATTGTTAGTGATGCTATTGATATACATGGGAAATCAAGTGATTGATGCAGGTGTCACGTGTGGCCTCCACATGTGGACACGAGCGGAGAGGAGCAACCACGGACTTGGCATATTTCCAATTTGCGCAAGTATTATGTATAGACGTGACTCATCGATCATTTTAAAAAATAAAATTCCTCCTCTTTTTGTGGTCATATTCTAATTTTTTAAGTATCTTTTTTGACGACATGAATTCAATCGACTAGGGAACTGGTAAGATAGGAGTAGGTCCATTGCATTTTAGTATGATGGAGGATGGAATAAAGTAATAGGTTAGATTGGAAATGCGATGTACCGTCTGTCTTGTAGTCGATCATTTTCAAACTCGTCAAATTAGATATTGCGTCAAAATATTTTGAACATGATGAGTCCTTTTGTAACGCCCTCAATATAGGCCTAGTTGTTTTGTTAAAATACGATAATTAAAACGGAAATATTCGAATGCAAATTTAAAACATAGTTCGAAACATGAAAATACGACAGCATAATTTAGAGTATTCTCCAAAGGACCGGACTCTATCACCGGACAACCGACGACCTTCTTCCCATTCCCCTCTCATACCTCGTCCGCGTCACCTACAAAATCTGTAAAGCGGTCACAATTTATTAAAGGAAACTTCACACACGCTACATGTTATCTTTTCGTTTCTTAATTAAACCGTACACGCACACGTGAATCATTCCACTTAATCGTTTTTCTTATTTCCCTCTTCTTTTACCCTTATCATTCCCATCATTCATTAACTTTACTGTTGTCGAGATTAACATGCTCGGTGCATGTCCCGCCCAAGCCAACCGTTAGCTGTTGGATGACTCGACGGGCTATATGCTTCCCTTCCCCGGGTGGGTACTTAGGCGCTACCCCTTTTTCCACCCGGATCCGTTCTGCCCTCTTCGTACTTATCTTATCCTTTTTGGAACTTACCGTTCCCTTTATCGGGCATGCCCTTCCTTTGGCGAATCGTGTACTAGGCACGATGCCGGGTTCGGTCGGACGGTCCATCCTTCCTTACCCCGAGTCTTATTATCATTTATCTCGTTCATTCGTATATCCTTACTTCCTTCTTTATTAACCCAATCCCGTTCCCTAAGTCTGAACCTTCCCTTACTATATTGCGTTCACTCCGCTTACCGTTTACTTTCGCTTGCTATAGTCTTTCCACGCTTTCTTGCATTTCGTAATAGGTTTCGGTTACTCGAATTTCGACGTTATTATCCTATTGTTAACTATGTGGTTACCGTAGACCTTACGTGTTCATTTCCTCCCACGATCCGACGTCGCGACGCGACGAAAACACTTAAACTTAGTATTTCCGCGATAATTTACTTCTTTCCTCGAAATTCGTGATAATTCTATGCTGAAACTCCAAATCCGCGATAATTTTACTCTTGGAACCAAATTCCGCGACAATTCTCTTCATCAAGGAAATCCGCAATAATTCTCTTCATCATCAAATCCGGGATAATACTGCACTGATCACGATTTCCACGATAATTTACACATGTTCAATTTCCGCGACAATTTACTTTTCAACGAAAATCCACGACAATATGTTCATCCAAAAATCCGCGATAAAATGCATGCATGGGAAAATCCGCGATAATTTCCTTCTTTGCGGGAGTTTTCGAATTTTCAGGTCTTAATGATGATTAACTCGTTTTTGGGCCTCCTCATCCCTATTTATAGACATCCTAACTTTTCTAATTCACACTTTGACCCCTCCTTCTTTTGCTTTTGACCCCTCTTTTATCTTTTTCTTTACTTTTCTTTACTTTTTTATTTTTCGTTCCCTTTTACGTTCTTTCGTTCCCGTATCTCTCATTATCTCTTGTCTAGACTTTACTGCTACATTCCCTACTATTTGTTTCGTCGTACCTTTTTCTCGGCTATTACACCTTATGTCTGCAGCAGAATCGTTTATACATAATTACTGTTGGAATATGTTAAGGGGCCCGATTTATTATGACATAGTCGGCTTAGAGCCGAGCATAGTTCCGTGGCAAATCAGGGTGCAAGTATATACGTGACTCCTCCATGACACGCCGGTGAGGGTCGCGCCCTCGTCGGAGGCTGGTCCATTTCCGCATGGCACTGTCTTATGGACGGGTCGAGGGTGTGATGGCGTCGTCTTATGGACGGGCCGAGTAAGTGGTGACGCCGTCTTATGGACGGGTCGAGAATTTGATGGTGCCGTCTCATGGACGGGCCGAGTAAGTGGTGACGACGTCTTATGGACGGGTCGAGAATGTGATGGCGTCTTCTTATGGACGGGCCGAGTAAGTGTTGACACCGTCTTATGGACGGGTCGAGATAATTTTATGGCCCCGAGTGCAAGTATATACCGGCGGCGAAAGTGTGATGACCCCGGGTGCAAGTATATACCGGCGGAGTGAGTATGATAGCGCCGGGTGCAAGTATATACCGGAGACAACGTGCAAGTAAATTGTGGGCGCTTCGTGAGACCCTATGATTATATGCTTACCTCGAGTGCATCTTTATACATGTGGAACAGTGTAATGCTGATGTGCAAGTTTATACTCAGCGAGAATGCAAGTTCGCTGAGAAATACTAAATATCGTTTATGCGACAGATATATCCTTTTTCAAGGAATTCATAGATGATTACCCGGATGAAATTGTGTTATTTATTGTGCAATAAAATATTAAACCACATGTTTGCGTGGTTAACTATCTATCGTCTATTAGGAGCGAAACCCATTAAAAGGTCATACATTTTTTATCATGATTGAGATGGCCTAGCGATTACCCTGCGACTGTGATCGTACTTATGGTTTTCATTTGAATAAACGATTGAAAACGGGAAAATATTCACTTTATTGTTTGCATTCAACAAACGTTATGATTACTCAGGACTCGTACCCATGATCGGAATTATCGTATAAACTTTATGTGATTATCTGGAACCCCTGTCACATTCGTGAAATACCTCTTCGCCAAGTCACGCCGAAGAAGTATTTATTCTGAATCGGCGAACTAATCATATGAGAAGTTATTATCATTTTGGAGGTTAACTTCTTGATTCAGATCATTTGATGTTCGATTTTTCTTAAGGCGATTAGAGAAATTGAAGAGAAATGAAAGGAAGTTTCATTATATGACGAGGAATATTAAGTTATTTAATATCAAGAGAAGAGTGTATTATCGGAGTAGTTATGAAGCCACGTTATGACATGACTTCATTCGCTAACCAACCTAGTAAGGNTATATATATATATATTGTATTTATAATATATGTGTTAATGTTACAATTTGTATGTAATCTAAATCAAATTATTAATATAGAGCAAATACATCATTTTTGAATCGATAGGATTAATATATTGGTTTGTACCAAATTCATTTTTTTGTAATAACTTTTTTTTAAAAAAATTCATTATTCTATTTTCGGGGAGACTGGAAAATGTTTGGGATCCGACCTTAAAATCCGGTAACAATTGATAGCACACAGAATACTGATAATATCAATATTTGACGTGTACATACCGTTACCAAATTATTTAACCTTAAAATCCCTCTTGCTTCATCTCTTAACCAAATTTTGTTTTAAATATCTCATTATCCATTCTCACGATAATTATTTATTTTTAAAAGAGAAAATTGCAATTTATATCCGAAAAGTAAACGATGGTTTTAAAAATTTTGTATTGACAAAAATAATCAAACTATTTCAAATGTGTGCGATCAAAATTTTGATTTTTAATCCAAGAATCAATTAACTTTGATAAATTTAATCCAAATAATTTTTGGACAATATTGGACCAAAACATCTAACATATTGACTATAGAGATCCAATATTGTGTCAAATATAGTCTTCAAATTTTGAACTTATGTTCAATTTATGAAAACCTATTTAAAAGATTTTTAAATCATAAAATCATGGTTGGAAATTGAAATTTTAATAACAACAGAAATACAATTGGAGTACAATACTATTCTATAAATTAAAAAATGTAGTTTTGAAATGTGTTTTAAAATGAATATCATTTTGAAAGTAAGTTTTGAAGATAGAGATACATTTGAAAAAAAGCCAGGAGTTGGGACATGTCTAAATTAGGTGAATTCCAATATATGATAGCATGATGCTTCAATAGGTTTAGAGAATCCGCGTCAAAGACTCGCATCCGACACGGATTCGGGCTGGACTCTTGTAGGACATGTGTCTTACCAAAAAATAATTTTTAATTAGGCAAATTAATAATTGTATCATTTAGACTCTAGTAGTGGTCACTAGATTTGTATTATTTGCTGGCTTTTTGTCTTTCTTCTCATTTATCTAGGAGTGAAGGTAAATTTTATTTTTTATTATTTTTTCAAAATATCAAAAAATAAATTAAAATATTTAATATAAAATAAAAATATAAAACTTATCATAGTTTACGAGTCCGATTCTTTTAATAAATTCGAATCCCCGTATCCGAGTTGACAAATCCCGATACTGCCGGATGTGTCCCGCTAACATAGATTACAATACGCCATTGAAAGAATGATGGGGTATGTCTGATTGGATGTCAGTGTAATAGTTTAAAAAAAATCTTGAATTAATAAAATATTTCGAGTCTTGTTTGGGAATTCAAATTTGATTTGAGTTTGACTCATTTCGGTAAAAAATGAGACCAAACCATAGAAGTCATATCGGTGGTATACCAGTGATGCCAGTAAATTTGATCATGATCGGTACATTGGTATTCAGATATATCAATGGTATATCGAAAAAACCGTTTGTACCGATCATGACTGCTATGATTTTCTTGGATTGAATTCAAAACTTAATCAACCGACTCGAGTAATTTGTGAATATAATTTTTTCTTCATTTAACCTGCAACATGTTAAACAAGTTTGAATGTGTTAGTTTGAGTAAAAAATTTAAAAGTATGTTATTATATGAAGAGAAATTAAAACTTGGGTTAAACTGGTGTAAATGGATGATGTTATGCTGAATTTATGCCATCTCTAAACTTCCCAGGACAAAAACGCGTCTTGACTTTTGAAGTCAAGAGCTCAATTTTGGGTAAGTTTGGCACATCGATGGGAAAGTGCGGTGGGGTGTGGTGGGATAAACTATATTGAGTTGAACGTATTTATTGTCACATGATTTAAAAAACTGTTTTGTAAAAAACAGCGGTGTAATGAACGTGACTTTAGTAAAAATACATATTTAACCTTAAGATCAAGAAATATAATTTACTCAAATTAATCAATTTATATTTCTTAACATTTAAAATTGAATCAATTTTACATAAATATCAAACTATAAATAAAATCGATATTTATTAAATTATGTACGAAAAACCAAAAATCATACTTAAACAAATGAAAAATAGAGAAAATAAGATAATTTCGTCTAAAATGTCTTTGAATACAAGATATTCTGTCGTAATAAGATAAATGCAATGTTTTCATATTGAACAGAACGATATATTGATCGGTGCCAAAATTTTAAAATAATAATATATTGTTTTTTACAATTTAAAATAATAATATTTTATTTTATTAGAGTTGGACAAAAACTCGGGATCCGACCATAAAACGTGATATCGGATGGTACCGATCGGTATATCGGTGGTATACCGATTGATATAACAACATACGATAAATATGATAGAATGATAACACTAAATAATATGTATGATTAATAATGATATTTTAGTCATTTACAAAATCGCGTTGGGATGATAGCTGCTATTAGCAGCGGAGACGAAAACGCAAAAAAAATAAGATTGAAAGCAACGTGATTTGTCTTATCTTTTGAAAAATCATGTTTTATAAAATCGCATTCAACACACTTTAGTTCCCATCACCATCCCAAAAAAACTCAAAACTTTAAATACTTTCTAATTTTTTGTCTGGACATTGGGGGTTGAACCGGTGACGGGTGGCTTCCCCTCTAACTAAATTTTGTAGGAATTACAAAAAAACTCAAGTAGTGGATATTCTATTATATTCTAATTTTGATGATTGGATTTTTGGTATGTAGGAAGATGACAATTATTTAAAAATGATAAATCACTATGGGATGAGATAAATATGAATTTCTATTCATATTAATTATATCCATTAAACTTAATATAATATTTAAAGTTTTTCATATTTAATATCTTTTCAAATATATTATAAGTCATTATGTTTGTATTCACTATATCTATTTATAACAAAAATTATTATATTTATAAAGTCTCATGAATTTATCTTATCAATTGTATACAATTTAGTTGCTTTGGATGTAGAATTTTGATGTTATTATATTTGATTTATTTTGTAACTAATTATAATGTAAAAGCGATGTCTAACGTTTAGAAATTATATATTTATACATGTTTATGAATGAATATAGAGTATAAAATAGGTTTTTTGTCCGTTTTTTGGTAATCAATTTCGACAAATTAAAGTATTATTTCTATAATTTTCATTATATAAATATGTTATTTTCACTATTTTAAATTTAGATATATTGTTACACATTATATGGTTAACTGGTCAAATAAAAATGACACTCGTGTTTAAAACATAACCGATATTAAAACTAAACCATATGATTTTTATTTTGAGATTAAATATATAATTATAAAAATTAAATAATATATTTACAAACTTTTTGAGTTTATAGTTGATTAATTATAATAACTTTTGTGCTATTTTTTTAATTTTCAAAGTTTTGTATATTCCTTACATTATTTAAAGTTGAGATATTTTTATAAATATCACTCATATATTTAAACATATTTATTATTTTTATTTTAAATATTTAGAAGTTTTCAAAAAATTATTATCTAAAAAGGTGAAAAATAATAATTAATATTTGTATTATTTGAAATTTTAGTTGGACTGGATTCGCAATGAAACATGTATTCACAATAAGTATTACATGAATTTGAATATTCAAACCTAATGTACATTTAGTGCGAGTATGTAAACTAGACTATATTGATTATTAGATAGTAGTAGTTTCTTAAACCTAATGTGGATTTGTTGATTTTTCCCTGATATATGAAAGAGCAACCGACTTTTGCTTGATTCGTTTTCTCAAATTCTCGCTTCACTAACTAAAACTATAAATTGAGAAGAAATTAGCCTATAATAGCACATATTAATGAAGGAGAGGACGTTACAGAAGCAATTTTATCTAAGGGGGTACACTCTAATTTGATGATCCTAAGACTGGAGAAGAAAAAGCCATCGATTCAAAGGAGAAGATCAAGTAGAGAAAGGGAAGATTCATCACATGAGGATGAATTGATGCAACAGTGACTGTGAAGGTTTAATCAACTTTCTCTTACGAACAATGATATCATCTAATTCTACGAGCAAATGTAAATGTATATGATGAGACAAACATGATCTTTACCTTTACCATTACCACACGAGGACGCCTTAGTGGTCGCAGAGGAAAGGATCACAAAGCCTATGTTTATGGAGGTACATGGACATGCAACAAGTGTCAAACATTTGGGATTTCATGTTCTGGTAAAAAGTTTGGAAAATTATTATGTCAAGTAAAATGTATCAACTTTTAGATGTCTTTTTATAATGCATGCAATTAGGTATTATTTTGTCATCCCAACAATATATGCATAATACTTTGGGTGTCCATGCACTGATTACAACATATTATCTTCAATTTCATCAACTACCCTAACCAAACTTATGGGATGATCCACCAATTAATTTTTTGCATCATAAGTGTTGTTGAAGACCAAAGAAAAGGGTACATTAAGATATAGAAGAACACTCAGAAATAGAAATGGATCAAGGCCGGCAAAAAAATCAAAAGTTCGACAATCTAAGGATAATGTCATGAATGTTGATCACCTTCAACTAATAGATTAAATAAAATATGCATGCTAGTAGCGTTTGTGGAAATCAAAATGAACATTCTCTCAAAATTGATGATAAATGATATGTTNATAATATTTAAAGTTTTTCATATTTAATATCTTTTCAAATATATTATAAGTCATTATGTTTGTATTCACTATATCTATTTATAACAAAAATTATTATATTTATAAAGTCTCATGAATTTATCTTATCAATTGTATAAAATTTAGTTGCTTTGGATGTAGAATTTTGATGTTATTATATTTGATTTATTTTGTAACTAATTATAATGTAAAAGCGATGTCTAACGTTTAGAAATTATATATTTATACATGTTTATGAATGAATATAGAGTATAAAATCGGTTTTTTGTCCGTTTTTTGGTAATCAATTTCGACAAATTAAAGTATTATTTCTATAATTTTCATTATATAAATATGTTATTTTCACTATTTTAAATTTAGATATATTGTTACACATTATATGGTTAACTGGTCAAATAAAAATGACACTCGTGTTTAAAACATAACCGATATTAAAACTAAACCATATGACTTTTATTTTGAGATTAAATATGTAATTATAAAATTTAGAGAATATATTTACAAACTTTTTGAGTTTATAGTTGATTAATTATAATAACTTTTGTGCTATTTTTATAATTTTCAAAGTTTTGTATATTCCTTACATTATTTAAAGTTTAGATATTTTTATAAATATCACTCATATATTTAAACATATTTATTTTAAATATTTAGAAGTTTTAAAAAAATTATTATCTAAAAAGGTGAAAAATAATAATTAATATTTTTATTATTTGAAATTTTACTTGGACTTGATTATTCGCAATGAAACATGTATTCACAAAAGGTATGACATGAATTTGAATATTCAAACCTAATGTGGATTTAGAACGAGTATGTAAACTTGACTATATTGATTATTAGATAGTAGTAGTTTCTTAAACCTGATGTGGATTTGTTGATTTTTCCCTGATATATGAAAGAGCAACCAACTTTTGCTTGATTCGTTTTCTCAAATACTCCTTCACTAACTAAAACTATAAATTGAGAAGAAATTAGCCTATAATAGCACATATTAATGAAGGAGAGGACGTTACAGAAGCAATTTTATCTAAGGTGGTACACTCTAATTTGATGATCCTAAGACTGGAGAAGAAAAAGCCATCTATTCAAAGGAGAAGATCAAGTAGAGAAAGGGAAGATTCATCACATGAGGATGAATTGATGCAACAGTGACTGTGAAGGTTTAATCAACTTTCTCTTACGAACAATGATATCATCTAATTCTACGAGCAAATGTAAATGTATATGATGAGACAAACATGATCTTTACCTTTACCATTACCACACGAGGACGCCTTAGTGGTCGCAGAGGAAAGGATCACAAAGCCTATGTTTATGGAGGTACATGGACATGCAACAAGTGTCAAACATTTGGGATTTCATGTTCTCGTTAAAAGTTTGGAAAATTATTATGTCAAGTAAAATGTATCAACTTTTAGATGTCTTTTTATAATGCATGCAATTAGGTATTATTTTGTCATCCCAACAATATATGCATAATACTTTGGGTGTCCATGCACTGATTACAACATATTATGTTCAATTTCATCAACTACCCTAACCAAACTTATGGGATGATCCACCAATTAATTTTTTGCATCATAAGTGTTGTTGAAGACCAAAGAAAAGGGTATATTAAGATATAGAAGAACACTCAGAAATAGAAATGGATCAAGGCCGGCAAAAAAATCAAAGTTCGACAATCTAAGGATAATGTCATGAATGCTAATCACCTTCAACTAATAGAGTAAATAAAATATGCATGCTAGTAGCGTTTGTGGAAATCAAAATGAACATTCTCTCAAAATTGATGATAAATGATATGTTGCAATTGAATTTTTACATTTTAATATAAAAAAATCGACCAATTGTATTTATATTAATTTCAAAACTAATTATCGTAAATTTTGAATTTTTTTGTTTTTTAAATGATTCAATGATAATCTCATATTACTAATATATATTAATCTTAAATCGAACATAATCCAACTAATATCAAAGTTTTTATAATGTGCACATGAAAAATAAAAATTAATTAAGATGTTTGATACAAAAAACTAAATAATACATTTTAAAAATTATTCAAAACTATTTTATACGATTGAATTAGGAAATTAAAATAAATATTGTAATTCTACCCTACAAAACAATTTTAAAATTATATATAATCTATATAATAAATATTTTGATATTATTAAAAATGAATAAAATAGTAATCATTATTTGACGCATGGTAAGTGTTATGGTCTATTTTTAGGGGTACCAACAGTAGTCCGGTTCGTTCAACAAACGAACTCGGTTCTGATTTCTTTTAAGTGTGGAAGACGATCAAAAGCTAAAAACAAAGTAAGTGCACGGCGATATATAGTGGAAACCCCAAGAATTGAGGTGAAAACCACTCGACTAAGAGTTGATTATGCTCTTAGCTTGCTCACTAATAAAATAACTCAAAGTTTATACAAGAAAGGCTAATGAAAATGACGAGGTAAAGAAAACGGTAAGAATTCCGGCAGGGTAACAGTATGTTCTTCCGCGTCCAAAAGGTCCTGCTATTTCCGTCGTCTGGCCCTGTATTTATAGAGTTCTTAGTGAGTGTAAATCACGCTCCGTAACCGCCTCTGACAGGTTTGTTAGAGGTTGTTATTGCGGGATGTAAAACAAGGTTGGGACCGAAGCGTGGTAAACGTGATCGGGCCCGAAGCGTGGTAAACGTGGGAAGGCCCGAAGCGTGGTAAACGTGAGTTGTAACTGCTCGGACCGAACCCAGGTGCCAGCTGGCAGAAAACGTTTTATTTCGCTAAGGTCATATTCGGTCCTTGAGTTGAACATCGGGCCGCTCTTCATTAGAAGTGTGGAATGGGCTATAAGGATTCATTTTCGCCATTTGAATTGGTCCAATCGTTGCTGGGCCTTACTCATCACAAGGTACCCGATTCTAGAGTTCTCATCAGTAAGTTTACAAACTTTATATCCAAAGGCCCGATTACATGACGCTTCACATTCTCAAAATGAAGCGAAAGAAGGCGAAATGTCTTGTTAGTCATCAAATTGCATGGGAACTCAAAATTCATCATCAACTTGGTCGATATTATAAAACTTATCTTAATTCGCGGCTGCAGTCATGACTGGAATTAAGGTTGCTGAGTATTCAGTATTAATTGAAGTTATTGAATTTTAATACCTTTTTGTATTTAAATAGATGCTATTTTGTGGAATGAAAAAGGGTTTGTATTTCTCAGCCTTAGCCTCCTTTTGTTCATGTCCATTCTCTTACTTCATTTGGTACATTCATGAATCCCGAGCCTTTTATATTTCAGTCTTCTAAGGCTAATTCCGAACCTAAACTTGAACTAAAAAAATCATTCACAAACATGGTGGAATTGAAGCTTTTAATAGATTCCTCAAAGAATAGGGTTTTGTTTGCTGAAGCAGGAAAAGAGTGTGTAGATTTTCTCTTCTACATTCTTTCACTACCTGTAGCNGTTTTAAAAATATTACTTTGAAAATTTTATAAATGATTGTAAAAATGTATCAATTGTTTGGTTTAATGACTATTATTGAATTTGCAATTTAGGAATCTAATTTTATTGTAAATATAAATTGAAATTTTTAACAACGAATCCCCCACAAGATACCCGTGGGCTACACTTACCCTACCTAGCCCAACCGTCAAGAAACTTATGGAGTAGAGGGGCATTTAGGTAATATCGTTTATTGACTTGGATTACAAGTTACAACACCTTCTTCTATTGATGGGATCGGCGGTTGCTGCTTTTGGATGTTACCATTGGGTTTGTAGTCCTTATTTTTACCCCAAACCACTAAATAAAGTCCGATTATAATTATTACACAATTCAAAACAAATAAATTATATAAACAAATCAATATATATATATACCTCCCGAGAACATTTTTTCCTCAAGAACGAATGAGGACAATAGGGGAGACAATTACGGTTGTAAGAGGATTAAATGCAGTCACAAAAATAGGACCTCTTTCCTTCATAACAATTCCTTGTACATAAAATGTCATTCCAGAAGAAAGAACCCCCTGCAAAGTGCAACACAACCTTATAAACATCAAAACTTGTCAAATTTCAAATCCTTTTCTTACACCATACACATAAGCAAGAAGCTTAATATCCCATTTTATGAACCATGCCGTCAGGTTTCCCTTTTCTATAACAAGCGCAAGAGCCCCTCCTTCTAAGCTTCCTAAGAAGCAAACCCATGCAGTTAATGATAATTCTGCATGATATGTGTTGGAGTTTATGATCTTCAATGTAAGTTGGCAGTGGTGATCGGAGGAAATAAACCCCCGTTGAAATCGCCAAAAACTGAGAAGAAACAAAGGGGGTGAAGAGTGAATATCCTTTGCTCTAAAATATCTTTCTCATTGAACAAAAAAAAGAGTACATCGTTATTTATACAATAAATCAAACAGTTGCAACAGAGTTATAAAGAAAGAGAAAATGTGATGGCAGTGCCTTTTATTTGTTTCTTGTTATCCACTTTTGATCGTGTCACTCTCATGATTAACACTTTTCAGTGTCACTGCCTGCAAAATATAATCCAATAAGTAAAATAATATTGTGATTGGGAGTTTGGGGAAGATGAGACTAAGAGTGATTATATATTATTACTTGTAAGATGATGAAAGTGTTGAATGATGTTGTGATTAGCCTCCAAGCACTTATATGTCATGGACAAAGTGAAGATCTTATTGTTGATCTTGAGGAATTCGATGTTGAGACAGATGCACCAAGGGCCTAAAATGCCTTGGTGCATTTTAGACAAAATGCCTTGGAAGAAAAATTGCAGAGTTCCTAAGACGAAAAAGGAAGTCCTGGCCTTGCACCCTTTTGTTATTGTTTTCAGTATGGTTTTTCGTGAGTTGCTTTTATGTATTTCCTTATGCATGTAAGTGAGTTGTCCTCACAGTATTTAAACACTCTGCTCTCTGTTTTACGCATGGAAATCTGTTCTGCTTCTTCATCTGCCCTGCGTGTTTATTGTTCATCCAAGTTCTGCTTTTTTTCATTCAATGCCGATGCCAAATTCCATCACTTTTGTGCAATGAATGAATCTGCTATTTACTAAATTACACAACACATACCCAAGCCAAGAAACCATAAATCACGACAACAAACACAATCATATTTGCATATACATCTACAGCGAGACATTCCAAGTTTTTCAGAAAGAAGCCCAACAGGTGGATGCAATCGTGATGAAAATGGCACCTTTTATTGAAATTTTGGCTTCCATGAGGTTAGGGTTTGTACTCTTTGTCCATTGAAGGCCAATGTTGGGACCTTGTACTAAAGTCGTCACCATCGCCCCACACACCCTTCACAATTGTCCCAATGATCTTGGCTTGGCTTCGGATGCTCCTTAGCTTTATCTTCTCCAACCTACATCCTCTATTCATTCTTATTGTGGTCAAAGAAATTTATTATCAATGCTTATTTCAAACCAATTATTAATTTATCTAGTTACCTGAAAATTATGGCCAAGAGGAAAGTAAGAGCAGGAAGAATATTGGTCATGGATGCTGTGAAAGTGGACGTCGTGCATTTCACGCCAAGAAAGTACAAGTTCATCTCGATCACCGGCCTAATCATAATTTGAGAATACTATAGATTTTAATCATTGTATTANGAAGACATTTCTTATTGTGATTATGCCTTTTCCAACCGGAATTTGAACATCTCCAACATGATGCGACTTTGTAATTTGGCCATTTGCAACTTCTATCCACTTTGTGCACTCTTCAAGTCGTATGAAACAAGAGATATCATTTGACATGTGATTCGTACAGCCGCTGTCCAATAACCATGCATCCTTTTTTGTGTTGAGAGCCTCTGTTTTAGTCATTAACATGAGATGGAGGTTGTCAAAATCAACCTCTAATTCAGTGGCCATGTTTGTTGTAATCGGCTGAGCTTGATTTGCTGTTCTTTTCGCCAGACAGACTCTTTCAAGGTGTCCTTGCTGTCTGCAGTAGGCGCAAACGTTTGAAGGATGCCACCAGCACACAGCGGATTTGTGATTTCTTTGCTTGCAGTGGTCACAAGGAGGGTATGGTCCTGATCTTTCTTTTGATTCAGAGTTGTTTATAGCAGCAGGATATGGCCCTTTCACCTGAGTTCTTAGTGCCAGCTCCCTTCCTTCGAGTACTCTAGAGTTTAGCTTGGTTTCAGCACTCATCAACATGTTCAAGAGTGCTTGTGGAGTGATGTCTTGAAACTCTTTCGTGTATTCTACAGAGACAATATGAGCATCAAACCTTTTAGGTATGCCGGAAAGGATTTTGTTAACGAGCCTTTTATCAGTGACTTGCTCGCCGCAGATTTTAAGCTTGTTGGTGATCTTGGTAAGTTTCTCTGAGAATTCTTGAATTGTTTCAGCAGTGTCCATTTTGATATTGTCAAACTGTCTCCACAAAGCTCTGCCTTCAACATGTGAGTGCTCGTTCCCACCATATGTGAGCTTCAGTTTTTCCCAAGCATCGAATGGAGATGTACAATCTGCTAGTGACATATACACATCTTCAGAGATGGCACTGCATATAGTGTCAAGGGCTCTGTGTTGTCTCAAGAGTGCTTCAGCGTATGCTGTTCTTTCAGATGATTCTGCAGCGGGTTCTGTAAGCTTGCTTTCGACTGCATTCCATAAGTCCAGAGCAAGCAATGATTGTTTCATCCTTATAGCCCAATAGTGATAATTTCTTGATGTGAGGAGGGGAACAGATGAAGACGAAGCCGGGCGATTTGAGGCCATTGAGGTAGAGTTTTACGCAGCAGATTGAAGACAAGTATCGTGAGGTATGGTTCAGTAGAGGAAAACAAGCTCCGATACCATGAAGAGCTTGGATGTAGTTGAGTTTTGTATGTAGGAGAAAACTTGTTTAATTGTTTTGTTCGGGTTTTGTTTGCATGGCTTGGCTTGATTATATATGAAATGCGTGTTCTTTCGTATCAGTTATGAGTGTTGACAACAGCAGCAGGACTTGGGCATTAATTTGAACACAACTTGAAGAATGAAAAACAGAGCAACAGAATGTAATCTACAGCTGTTCTTGTGTGTATAATACACACCAGCACACACAGTCTTAATAAAACGCGTCTTAAAAAAAGGCATGTGAGCACAGCTCACTTACATAATAATAGAAACATGCAGCTGAACNATACACACCAGCACACACAGTCTTAATAAAACGCGTCTTGAAAAAAAGGCATGTGAGCACAGCTCACTTACATAATAATAGAAATAGGCAGCTGAACCAGAAGATGTTCCCAAACACTTGCCTTGAATATGAAAGCACAGGGATAAGTTTCCACTTCCAGCAAGCCCTCTGCCTCTCGTCTTCCAAGGCCTCTATTTTCTGGAATTCCATGCTTTTTCGATGTTATTCAATTCTTCAAGATCAAGAATGAGATCCTCGACCTGACCTGGAAGAATCAGCGCCTGAAGTGTGATCACAGCATCACTCAACACTCCCCCTTGCTGTGAACTCACTCTACTTTTGATAGGTTGAACTCCACATAAATCCCGTAAATACTTGAATTGTTTTGGGCGTAGAGGTTTCGTCAGGATATCAGCCAGTTGATCATCTGTTCTAATAAACTTTACTTGGATGATTTTATCCTTGACATAATCTCTGAAGGCATGAAACTTCACACGAATATGCTTGGTTCTACCGAAACTTACTGGATTTTCTGCCATGGCGAGTGCAGATTGATTGTCTATCCAAAGTGTAATGGGATACACCAGCTTTATACCAAGATCCTCGAACAATTTCCACAGCCACATAGCATGATTAGCAGCAGCCGCTCCAGCAATATATTCGGCTTCCGCAGTTGATTGTGCAACTATCTCTTGTTTTTTCGAATTCCATGAGAAACAGCCTGAACCAATAGAAAATAGATAGCCGGTTGTGCTCTTGCTGTCAAACTTGTCGGCTGCAAAGTCGCTGTCCACAAAACCATTCAGCTCAATCGAACAGTTTCTTTTAAACTTGATTCCATAGAGTTGAGTGCCTGATATGTATTTTAAAACTTTCTTGGCTGCAAGGAAGTGACTTTCATGAGGTTCAGTCATAAATCTAGATAGGTAACTAACAGAGAACATGATATCCGGTCTCGTTGCAGCTAAATAGAGCAGACTTCCTATTAGACTTCGGTACATTGATGCATCAGCTAAGTCCGAATCATCTTCTCTTTCAGGTTTGTTTTCAGGAGATAATGGGACTGGAGGAGAGTTACCATCAGAGATTCCAAACCTTTTACACACATCTGCAGAATACTTGGTTTGAGACAGGCTAATGAAGTCCAATTCTTGATGAATTTCCATTCCCAAAAAATAACTCATTAATCCTAAATCAGTCATTTCAAAGCTCTTCATTAAGTTTTCCTTTAGATCGTTCACTAGAGCATCATCTCCCCCTGTAATCAGAAGATCATCGACGTACAATGACACAATCACTGAGGTTTCATTTTTGTTTTTGAGCAGGTAAACTGTCGGCTCATTTTGACTTCTTTCAAAGCCAAGTTTGCGAAATTTGTTGTCGATCTTAACGTACCAGGCACGAGGGGCCTGTTTCAGTCCATACAAAGCCTTGTGCAATAGATAAACATCTTGTTCATTTCCCTTTTTAATGAATCCTGGCGGCTGCTCAATAAAAATATGTTCTTCTAAGATTCCATTTAGGAAGGCGGATTTAACATCAAGGTGATGCACATTCCAATTCTTGCAGGCCGCTAAGTTTAAGAGGAGTTTGATAGTATCAAGCCGGGCAACAGGAGCAAATGTTTCAAGGTAATCAATTCCTTGGAGTTGAGCAAATCCTTTTACCACCAATCTAGCCTTCAATTTGTTTAAAGTGCCGTCGGAATTCAACTTCGTTCTAAAGATCCATTTAACTCCTATTACTTTCCTATCTGCAGGCCTCTGAACAAGGGACCATGTGTTGTGTTTTTCAATCATTTCCAGCTCATGTTTCATAGCTGCTCGCCAATCAGTGTCTGCTAACGCCATTTCAAGATTTGTTGGTTCCTTTGTGATGATCATGTTGCATGAATCCATTACTTGGAATAGGCTTCTGTAGCGCAGGGGGGTGTGATCAATATTGTCATCATTTGTTTCTTGATCAATTTCTTCAATGTCATCACTCGGTAGATATTCATTTTCAGTTTCCACAAGTTCTGCGGACACAGGCTGTTCAGGCATTTCAACTGAGTTTTGTCTGTCTTCTGATAAGGTAGAGCTTTCTCCATTTTCCTGGCAGATAAGGGTGTCATTATCTTGTTGTTCTTGTCCGCTTGAGAGTATAGGGACTGAGAGCTCAATTATATCATCTTCATAAGCAGGTTCTGTAGAGGGTGTTTTATCCATGCAAGAAGATACATCATCGTCGACAATTTTCAGCAGCGACCAGTCCCAATGTTTGCCTTCATCCACAGTTACATCCCGACTAATGATAACACTTCCAGACTTTAAGCTTAGGATTCTGTAAGCCTTTGATACATCCGAATACCCAAGAAAAATTCCAATTTCAGATTTTGCATCTAACTTGCTCCTTCTTTCATTTGGTACATGAATGTAACAGATGCTGCCAAAGATCTTGAGATGGCTTACCGATGGTTTGACTCCATGCCAGAGCTCATATGGTGTTGCTCCTTTTGTTGCCTTTGTCCCGATTCTGTTGATCAAATAGACCGATGTATTGACGGCTTCCCCCCAGAATTTTTGAGGTAATTTCTTTTGGAATAGGAGGCATCTTGTCATTTCCAGCAGGGTTCTATTTTTCCTCTCGCTGATTCCATTTTGCTCCGGGGTGTAGGGAGCTGTAAGTTGATGAATGATGCCCTCAGCATTACATACTTCCACAAAATCATGTCCCACATATTCTCCACCATTGTCGGATCTTAGAATTCTTATTTTGAAACCACTTTGATTTTCAGCCTTCAGTTTGAACATTTTGAAGTAGTGCAGAACTTCCGATTTTCTTTTGAGCAAATAGATCCATACATACCTAGTTAAGTCATCAATAAAGGTAACAAAGTACTTGTTTCCACTTGGAGTAGGTTCTTTCATATAACCACACACGTCGGAATGCACCAAATGCAGTTTTTGAAGTCCTCTTGACTTGCTTTCTCCAAAGGATTGTCTTGTTGCTTTTCCTTCCTGACAAACATCACATATGATCGAATAAGGAATTAGGGGTGGTAGATCATGTACCTGATCATGAAGTTTCGTTATAGCATTAAGATGATAATGTCCATAGCGTTTGTGCCAGAGGAGTGTGTTATCCTTAGCTGTTAAGCACATCAGTGGCTGTTCTAGTGTGGAGAAATCGAGAGGGAATGTTCTTTTGTTTGCTTTGGCCTCTAGGATGGCTCCAGATCGATGATCCTTGATAATGAATTTCTTGTCTTTGAATTCAATTTCCAGATTCTCGTCATCTGCTAGTTGCCCCAAACTAAGCAAGTTATGGGGACATTCACATACCAAGAAGACATTTCTTATTGTGATTATGCCTTTTCCAACCGGAATTTGAACATCTCCAACATGATGCGACTTTGTAATTTGGCCATTTGCAACTTCTATCCACTTTGTGCACTCTTCAAGTCGTATGAAACAAGAGATATCATTTGACATGTGATTCGTACATCCGCTGTCCAATAACCATGCATCCTTTTTCGTGTTGAGAGCCTCTGTTTTAGTCATTAACATGAGATGGAGGTTGTCAAAATCNTGATCACAGGCCAAGATGATACTGAAGTTGAGAATCTGAAAAGAAAGTTGATGGAAAGCTTCGAAATGACGGATTTAGGATTGATGAGCTATTTTTTGGGGATGGAGATACACCAAAATTCAGACTCTATCAGCTTATCGCAAACAAAGTACTCCTCTGACTTATGCAAAAGGTTCGGCATTCGTGAAGGACACTTCCCACCAGTGCCGTTGACTCCTGAAAACAAACCAGCAAGGGAAGATGACTCTGAATTGACTGATGCTTCACTATATCGAAGCCTTATAGGAAGTCTTCTTTATCTTGCTGCAACAAGGCCGGATATCATGTTTGCGGTTAGCTACCTGTCAAGATTCATGGCAGAGCCTCATGAAAACCATCTCAGTGCATCAAAAAAGGTATTGAAGTATGTAGATGGAACTCAAGTCTATGGGATCAAATTCAAAAGAAATTGCGAAATCGAATTGCATGGCTTTGTGGATAGCGACTTTGCTGCAGATGTAACCGACAGTAAGAGCACAACCGGATATTTGTTTTCGTTTGGATCAGGTTGCTTCTCGTGGAATTCAAGGAAGCAAGATATAATTGCCCAATCCACCGCAGAAGCTGAGTACATCACAGGAGCTGCTGCAGCTAATCACGCAATGTGGCTTTGGAAATTGTTCGAGGATCTAGGGATAAAGCTGATGACTCCAATTACTTTATGGATTGATAATCAATCAGCACTTACCATGGCTGAAAATCCGGTTAGTTTTGGAAGAACTAAACATATTCGAGTAAAATATCATGCTTTCAGGAACTATGTAAAAGACAAGATCACTCAAGTAAAGTTTGTCAGAACTAACGATCAACTAGCGGATATCCTTACAAAGCCACTCCGTCCAAAACAATTCAAGTATTTGCGAGGCTTATGTGGCATTCAACCCATCACTGCAAGGGAGATTTCACAGCAAGGGGGAGTGTTGAATGATGCTGTGATTAGCCTCCAAGCACTTATATGTCCTGGACAAATTGAAGACCTTATTGTTGATCTTGAGGAATTCGATGTTGAGACAGATGCACCAAGGGCCAGCAGCTAAAATGCCTTGGAAGAAAAATTGCAGAGTTCCTAAGACGAAAAAGGAAGTCCTGGCCTTGCACCCTTTTGTTATTGTTTTCAGTATGGTTTTTCGTGAGTTGCTTTTATGTATTTCCTTATGCATGTAAGTGAGTTGTCCTCACGGTATTTAAACACTCTGCTCTCTCTGTTTTACGCATGGAAATCTGTTCTGCTTCTTCATCTGCCCTGCGTGTTTATTGTTCATCCAAGTTCTGCTTTTTTTCATTCAATGCCGATGCCAAATTCCATCACTTTTGTGCAATGAATGAATCTGCTATTTACTAAATTACACAACACATACCCAAGCCAAGAAACCATAAATCACGACAACAAACACAATCATATTTGCATATACATCTACAGCGAGACATTCCAAGTTTTTCAGAAAGAAGCCCAACAGGTGGATGCAATCGTGATGAAAATGGCACCTTTTATTGAAATTTTGGCTTCCATGAGGTTAGGGTTTGTACTCTTTGTCCATTGAAGGCCAATGTTGGGACCTTGTACTAAAGTCGTCACCATCGCCCCACACACCCTTCACAATTGTCCCAATGATCTTGGCTTGGCTTCGGATGCTCCTTAGCTTTATCTTCTCCAACCTACATCCTCTATTCATTCTTATTGTGGTCAAAGAAATTTATTATCAATGCTTATTTCAAACCAATTATTAATTTATCTAGTTACCTGAAAATTATGGCCAAGAGGAAAGTAAGAGCAGGAAGAATATTGGTCATGGATGCTGTGAAAGTGGACGTCGTGCATTTCACGCCAAGAAAGTACAAGTTCATCTCGATCACCGGCCTAATCATAATTTGAGAATACTATAGATTTTAATCATTGTATTAAAATTTGAGAGGATCTCGGGCGCCTTACATTAACATACTCAAAATCACCATTTTTCCAAAAATGGAGAGTGTCATTTTGGGCCTCATCTTCCTACAATTTATATCATATCAAACTTGTCTAAAATTGTGGCAAAAGGTACAAAGACGATAGTGGCCACTATGTTACGATATGCGGAGTAAACGTAATTGCTCATTCCATCGTTGAAAGCTGGTTTTGCAATGATAAGCATTCCGGCAAGAGCTGCCTGTAAAAAGATTAGTCCAACAAAGGGTTTCGCCTTGTCAAGCAACGCCATCTTCCTAGTTTATTTTTGCAACAACAAGAGCTGTTTATTTATCGTTGATAAGTTCAAATATATAAAGATTATATTTATTTTGACTTTGTATACAGTTAACATTCATGGTGCTAATGGTTTATTATAATGTTTTAGACTATAGATGGTAAGTCGATAAGAGCCTTATATATAGAGATTATTTCTATTTTATTCAAATGAAAGATATATTACAAATGGAATCTTTTTTTGAAAAAAATATAATATATTCAACTAACTATTTAATTAACATCATCATATTGTTGAAATGTAAATTTGAATTAGGAAATTAATAATTAAATAATATAGTTATTAGAAGTTAAAGTTGATTTATTAGATTGAAAGGTTGTGACTTTTATGAAAAGTCATGTCATTTAGTATAGATTAGTATTTATATATATATGTGTTGTTGTAAGTTTTAAATGAAGATGAAATAAAGAAAAATTGCATTTGTTCATTCCAAGTTTTGTTTTAAAAAGATTTTTGAACATCAACCAAAAAGAAATAAATTATGTAGATGATCACTAAAGAGTTTTGATATAATGTTATAATCAATATTTTAAAAATGCAATGAAGTTCCTTAATAATAACTGCGCACAATTTTAGTTCATAGGGCGTATGTTAATGACAAAGAGCCACATATAAGCCGGCCCAATACTCTTGATATTGGGTTGAGCCGAGCCTCATATTAAGTCTCATCTACCACCAAGAAAGCTTGTGGTTCTCAGAAGTTGAAGTTTGATATGATCGCATTTCCATTTCCAGTTCCAGTTCGCGTTACTCCCCCATCGAAAAACTACACAAGAATTCAAGCCTCGGCGATCGAATTGGATCGAAATGAACAAGTACTTCCTTGTTTACGCAGAAGAGAAGCAGCGATCGCAATTGCCTCCACATTCATCAACTACGTTCGATCCGCCACCGCCTGTGAATTCGCAGCGTCCAATTCTGGTCTGGAGTACTGTGATACTGTCGTGGGAAGAGGATCTCCGGCTGTCAAGGGTCAGCTAATCAAGGTAAGTTGTTGGATAAACATTAACAAAAAATGAAATGTGATGGTATTGGGTGGTAGGCTCATTACGTTGGGAGATTAGAAGATGGGAAAGTGTTCGATAGCAGCTACAACCGAGGGAAGCCTCTCACTTTCCGCACAGGCGTTGGCGAGGTATTAGGAATTTGATTTCGAATCAATGTGCTTTTTCTTTTAAGCAACTCTGAGATGACTTTTGTGTTCAACTATAAATCACACTTGTTGAGATTCAGGTGATCAAAGGATGGGATGAGGGGATTATCGGAGGCGATGGAGTTCCAGCCATGCTTCCTGGTATCAAATATCAATTGATTAAATAAACTATTTTGTATAATTGAAGTGAAGTATATTGTTGTGTTGCGTTGCGTTCCAAGGGGGAAAACGGAAGCTGAGGATTCCACCGGCGCTGGGCTACGGCCAGAGGGGAGCCGGATGTCGAGGAGGCTCCTGCATAATTCCACCCGATTCTGTCCTTCTCTTCGACATCGAGTTTGTCAACTAATATGTCAAAACCTTGAGAAATATTGTAAAATTAATATTCTACAGCATATTTCTTTTTCAAAAAAATTATATTTCATTTTAAATTGATTCTAGAATATGTGGAAACAAGAAAATAAAACAAGTGGCAAATTGTGCTTCTTACCAGTTGTATTGCTGCTGTTAATGAATGGATTTGAAGTAACAGCATACGAGTCATCTCAATAATAGACTTCCTCTCCCTGTCACTGTCATGCTCTTCCCCTATCACGCCGTCTTTCCATTTCTCTTTCTCGAGTAGATAAAGGGCTCTTGCTCTGGATTTGTTGACGCTTCCTCAGAGGTTCATGGTACTTGTCCTTCGGCTCCCTCTCCATTGATGCCCTCCTGTCTGCATTTTAAC
>RWGZ01001584.1:0-65617 GCA_009725065.1 Utricularia reniformis
CATTTAAATTCTACACTAGTTGTTGTCATGATATTATGCTTTAGCATATGATCGCACACTATAGTCAATTTCTTTGCTTTCCAAGAGACTAATTGTTCTTCTATGAATACACAATATTCACTAAGAGACATTTGTGTCTTTGGATAGGCTATCTAATTTGGATCACAATATAACTTCAACGCAGCTCCAGGTGAAGACTAGTAACGAATTCAATGATATAGATCATATGAGATAACGTGTAATATGAAGTGGTGAAGTATCAACAAACACTTGCAACATCATATGTAGCGGTGATGCCACTCTTTGTAACATCACTGTAAAAAAAGTGATTACTTGATTATATGTGATTGAAAAATATCTAAATGAATAGGGGTTATTTGATATTGGATATTTGATACCTTCGAGGTTCGTCTGACGTGGCTAAATGATATTTTCGATTTTCTATTATATTTATTGAGTAATGTGATTTTGGGGGTAGTATCGTAATTTAGGTATGCCGGCGTCCGAGCCCACGTATGAGGATTCTGATGGCGTTTTGACCAGTTTTGGATGATTTCGGTCAGAAATGATGCCAGTAGTATTTTCTTAATTTGTAGACTCAGAGAGCTCGTTGGTGAATTTATGCAATATTTTTTACTATCTTCTAAATATTCGGATATGAGGAATTTGTTAAGAGTATTTTTAGGTATTTTCTCGGCATTACGTGCTACTAATGTTAGACCGGGGTGCACTTCTTAAGTTCCAGGATGTTATTACACTGATTCCTGTTGAATTGGATATTTTCTGAGTGATTTGAGCTAAGTTGACTGAAATTGGGCTTTTGAGCCTGGAATTGACTTATTTTGTTGATTTTCTCTATAAATATAAGCTCTAATGCACTGAAAAAAGACTTAGACTCTTGTCACGTTTCCAAAGACAAATTTTTCACTTGAACTTATCCCGGGACTAGCGACTTTGTGTCAACTCACGAGATTTTGACACCCAATCAGCAAGATTGTGCATCTTTGGTCGTAGTCGCGACATTGTGTCTCTGAAGTCGTGAGTTTATGCTAACTCGCGACTTTCTGCATAGTTCCATTGGTCCCGGAGTTTCGTATCTTATTTCGTGAAGGTACACTCGCGAGTTAATGAGCCTGGCCGCGAGTTTATGAGTCTGGTCGTGAGTTTATGAACCTGGCCGCGAGTTTATGAGCCTAGTCATGAGTTTATGAACCTTGTCACGAGTTTATGAGCCTGGTCGCGAGTTTATGAACCTCGTCGCGATCTTATGATCCTAGTCGCGAGTTTATGAACCTAGTCACGAGTTTATGAGCCTGGTCGCGAGTTTTTGTCATCTCGGGCGCGACGGAGTGGAATTGATCATTTCTCGAACCATTTTCATTCGGATTGTCAATATCTCTCGTTTGTATTTGTATTCTTTGATTATCATAGTGGAAACCAAGATAGAGTTTCGCTCTCCCGAGAGCGTAAGCTCACACATTGTGCATCCAATCTCGTACATAGATCGCACATGCCCTATAATGTGGAAGTGAATATCTTAATATTCGAAATTGAAGAGTACGCCTTTTGGAAGTATATCACATCGAGAAATTATTATGGCAAAAGACGAAGCTAATGTAGAAGAGAAAGCATTCATGAATGAAAGTATTTATCGTGATAGAAGGAGAAACTACAAATGTGGATAGTGAAGAAGTGGTTAAAATGACAAGATAGTCATCGACGAATAACCAAGGAACGCATGAAGTTACGTACAATCACAAAATGAATATCCGGCGTGGAGTCCTGTTATTGAAAGACTGTCTCGTCTCCTCATCATTTGAACCGTATATTTATGTCTTGAGATTCGTATTCAGTAATCAAGACATCCTTAATAGTGATATACTCATCATTTAGGAGATCCGAGCATGTTTGCGGAGTAGTCGGATCACCCTGGTTTTAATTGGTGATTAATTGTTGTTCGAAAAATTGAATAGGTCTTTATCAATTAGTATTCCTTATTTGGATCATGTGGATATGCGTTAATGAAAGCCGTCGGAGTTATAGTTGAGGATTTGGAATTAAAGAGCATTATTAAGCTTGAATGATTGAAATTAAATCTCTACTCGATGATCAAGTTATTGATAACACAGAGCCTATGTTGAAGAGGGCGTCTAATTGTTTTTCTTAACCATCCGAAATGGTATTCGTTCGGATCAGTCTTAGTCTATCATGAAGGGTTCATTTGATTGATTTACTTCACTATCCATAATGGTTTTCGTCTGGAATGGTATTCATCAGGACTTTCAACAATTATTTATTAACGGTTGGATCATCGAGTCTACCAATGATGATTGAAATTTTCAAATACCTTTATGAAGCGATCAATCAATGTTTCCTATTTGAGTTATTAAACGAGGTCCCGAGAATTATGGTTGTTGGATATTCAGAAGTATTAACCGCTATCAAATTATGCTTATATGAGTTTCATTGTTAATAACGAAAGAGATATCACATTTGTGTTATTTTATTGATCTCCTGGAATGGTATTCGTCCTGAAATATATGGTTATTGAACACACTTTCTTAATTCATCTGCGACATTATTGAGCTGACGAATATCTTGACCATATATGCTTTCCAGAAGATGTCTTGGCATAGAACTATTAAGCAACATATTAAGTTAACCTGGTTTAACAACAATTTTGTCGCTCTCGAATGATCTATTATTCTCCCAGTCACATTGTGATATAAGGAAATATCGATGACTTTATTAATGGAATTCTTAGTGATGGAACTTCATATTCTCCCATAAAGTGCCATCTTTGGAAGAAGTGCATTGAATCTAATCAAAGCTATCATATCTCTACATTGCTTTGATGGTGAAGTTCCATACCTTCTCGGGAATAAAATTATGAAGGGAATCATGCGTCGGCAAGATATTTTTCTAGTATCATGTTTCGAAGCGGTATGAAGGTTTCTAATGCGAAGAGATACGTTTATATAGTGAGATTCTAATTAGAAAGAACGAGTTGATTAAAATGATGCAGTTTTGTTCTGGAAAAAAAAAGAAAATGATATAAAGATGGAGCATCTGGTGTTAAGGTAGTTTCAAAGAATGAAAATGAATTACTTGAAAGAATCAGATATTCTCATGTGAAAATGAAAAGATAATTGATGAATATATGGAAAGTTTGTTGCAAGCATTACTCGTCGAGCCTGTGAAATACACATAATCGGTCATAGACTTATTGATGACCCCAAGGACGAACAATAGCTAGAAAGTTTGCATTGATTTCACTTAGTTGAGTGAAGTATAGTGGGAGGATCCCATCTACTGCAGCCATTGACATATTGGTTAAGTCGGTTGGTTTAAAGTTTCCCAATTATGCCTTTTGGTTTGAAGAAAGAAGGTATCACGTATCAACAAGCGATGAATTCAATATTTAAAGATGTGATAGGGGAGAATGTTTGGAAGTCCAAATTGATGGCATACGTATAAAGAGGCGACATGGAAATAATTACATCCAATGTTTGGGTGAATGATTCAGTATACTGAAAAGGTATAGAATAAAGTGGAATCCTCCTAGATCTGTGTTCTTGGTGAAAGTCGGGAATTGCCTTGGTCCTGTAATATTTGTAAGGGGAATATAAATTGATGAGTTATCAATCGAGGAAAGTTTGATATTCATTCGTGCATAGGCGGTTGGTTTTTGAAATTTGGAAAGATTATATGAGTAACGATTCGTTTATGTCTCCACTTCCCTTCGGAATCCTTTGGGTTTATATTTTGCGCATTCGAAGAAGCCATAAGTGATGCCTTAGTTGGGCACAATGACGTGAAACAATGGCAATAATTATGTTATTAGCAAAATACAAAAGATTGAATTTTGATGTACCTGTAAGCCTTATTCGTAGAGGAGAACTAAGAGCTTGTGAAAGTGAATCTCATGACGGTGATTGTATATGCAAAACCATCTATTGACAAGAAGAGACCGAGTAATTATTTCCTTTTAAGGAAACGTTGTAGAGAATGGTTATCTGATTTTATCACATTTACGGTATCACTCTGGTACTATACATGTTTCAAGGACAGAGGGGACGAAGACCAATGTTATATACCCCAATATTGGGACACAGATTAAAAAGTTTCAACATGATAAAATTAGTACATTATATACGTTGTTATGAGCGGGATTTCTTATGCTCAAATAGGAGATTACAAACCTGTGTAATACTCGCCAATCTAACTCCGTCAACACTAGGAACATGCGAGTAAAAACATTTTCTCAATATGGAAGAATATGAGGACATTATAGCATGGTAGTCATATCGGTGGTATACTGCCCGATATACCAATCATACCGGTAAATATCGGTTGTGACAGGTACACCGGTATTCCGATATATCATCGGTATACCAACGGTATATCGAAAAAATCACTCATATCGATAGAGACCGGTACGAACGGTACCGACCAGTATGACTTCCTTGCATTATAGTAGTTTTGAATTAATATGAGGATGATATGATAGTGATCGGTTGAACCAGTAATCATGAGTGGACAAATACAAGAAATCTATAGTTTATTCCACTTGGAAGAATGAGAGCTCATTGAAGGGAATGAAACACGTTGTTATTAGAATTCTTCCCATATATTATGTATTATCGAAAAGTCATGTCTATCTGTTCGAGGAATTCAATTATCTATTGCCAATTGATATTGCTAACTAGTCTATTCCCAAGTTAGCAGATAAAAGTTTATCTTTCTCCGGATCCCTAAACAAAAATATTTAATGAAATGAGGCATTCTATGTCTATGTGGATATTCAAAACAATGGGATTTTAAGATTGATGACTTACATAGCGAAGTGTATTGCGAGCCAAGAGAATACTCATGCAAACGCACCTATTGTCTAACGAATAAAGTGTGATAGAAATGATTTATTATCAACTGCCTATCATCATTATGGAGAGATCAACTAATGAGATTACCTCAAGACGAATGTCAATCTGTGGAATCGTGTAATTAGCAGCTTCGTTGTTTATCTTATGCCAAACTCAGTACATTCAATGAGGAAGTTTATGCCTGGACTATGCTAACTATGAAAAGGTGATGAGATAAATATTGCAAGTATAATTAGAAATTGGGTCAATATTGCCATAAGTATATACGGTTAATATTGCAAGCAAAATTAGAAGTTGAGCCATAATTGATATGAGTATCTATTGCGATAATTAAATAATTGTTCATGATTGTCCTATCGACACATAGAGACATATATTATTATGGGCCTTCCTTATGGCTGTGGTCAAGAAGGATTTTTGCATTATGGTATTGAAATGAGACATTGAACGTATATAAGTCGAAGAAATATCCCGAGTTCGGGAAGATGAGGAGAGAAGTCCTCCTAATCGTATTGTTTGCTAGTTTGGGATCCCTGAGGACTTGGTGTCATATAACGCAATGTAATTCTTCGTAGAGCAAGCAAGTGAATAAGATATTGAGCACAATTTTTGGAAAAAAACGCGAGAGAATGGCGTGAGAATTATTATCGTGTGTGACGTTACACATATGGGCATTCATAGTCGCTATTTACTGAGATATATGGGATTCAAATTATTGATGCATTGATAACGCCATAACGAGGGAAAATATTCGGATGGAGATATGTAATCACAAGTTCATTCATTATTATTGACTTTTTGGTGACCTAGTATTAAATAAAGTTGAGATGGTTGAACATTCTTGCACGTTGTACGTTGTATGAGATTATGATGGTGATGAGAAAATGAGCATATAAGATTGTGAACATGAGTGGAGAGGAACTACCACGAACTTGACATATTTCTAATTTGCACAAATATTATATATAGACGTGACTTTTCAATCTTTTTAAGATGAAAATCCCCATCTTTTTTATTATATTCTGATTTTTGTGTATCTTTTTGATGACATGAATTCAATCGACTAGGGGGCTAGTAATATAGGAGTAGGTTTATTGCATTTTAGTATGATAGAGGATGAAAATTAAATAATGTGTTAGATAAGAAATGCAATGCACCGCCTATCGTATAGTCGATCCTTTTAAAACTCGTCAAATTAGATACTGGTCAAAATACTTTAAACATGATAAGTCTTTTTGTCTGCAGCAGAATCGTCTGTACATACATACTGATGGATTATGTCAAGGGGCCCGATTGATTGTTTAATAGCCGGTCTCGTACCGAGCATTTTCCGTGGCAAACGGGGTGCCTTTTGACCCGACTCCTCCATTACACGCAGATGAGGGTCGCGCCCTCGTCGGAGGCTGGTCCATATCCGCAGAGAGAAAGTGCTAGTACGTGTAAAGCACGAGTAAAATAGTTTGACGCTAGGAGCTCGATCAAACCGATCGAACTCCTCGTCTTATGGTATGAATTCAACTAAATTCTATTACGACTGGGGACTCCCAGTTATGACCAAAGCGATCGAATGAGTGGCCCACAACAAAGAATATTCTGAAAATAATATTTATCATATAAGGATATTCAATGACAATGATATTTGCCTATTTGATAATTAAGAGGTTTCATTGATGATAGCTTTGATAGCTTATGACAAGATTGTTTACTTATTGATGAATGGACAATTTAATAGACAGTCGAAAATTCTCGAGAAAGATTGTAAAACGGCACACGAAGTAGAGTCGTTTCAAACAGTAAGTAAGGAAAGACATTTGTCTCATCCGTGACATATAATAGTCATTTGATAAGTTGGTAAAACCACCTCACATGAAGGGGTATTTTTGTCTCGAACAACGTTGTGTCCCTCACCCATCCTCCGGAGATCAACTGGATGAGTCAAAGAGATAGAGGGAAGTTATGGTTGAGCGCTTTGTTATGTCCGCAATGAATATGCTAAATCTTTATTAAGTGGATGAGTCTGTACTTTTATCTTATATGATCGGCGTATCCAGTAATTATCTCACGAGTATCTCATATTTTTTGTTTACAATTGAAAGAACCAAGAAACTGGCATGGACGTATTTGGATCGCTCCAATAAAAGAGGTCGCGGCAGTCAAGGGTAATTCCCTTATTTATAGTAAGGAAACCTATGTTACGATCTCATTTACGATCAGAGATTCCTACCCAGGATCCATATGAAAGTGATCAAGCAATTATCTCCGAAAGGTCTATACTCTTTTGACGTATGGTAAAATGACTATAAGTATTTTATAGATGTCTCGCGTTCATTATTTATGATTGGAAGGATCAGTACTTTGTCGTATAACATGTATGTCGTTATTTATGACCATAAGGTCTAGAGAATTATTGTTTGCATGACATAGACTGTCTTATTAATAATCGTAAATTTCATAAAATCGTTTTATGCATGACATGGATGTTCTTATCGGAAATAATATGAATATAGCAACAGCGATCGAGCTTAATCAAGTTGCGAGATTTTATGAGAGAATGAATGAAATAAAGACAAATTTTAAATTCGTAAATAAAGATCAGCAATTTCATATAATACTAGGGACTTATTTTATCAAAGAAAACATAGGAGGAATCAAAATTGAGAAGATGAAAATATAACGGTTTTTGGCTTTTTTATGAGGCTATTTTGCGTTATCGCCCTAGTTTTATGTTGTTTCCTATATGATTCCCAATCGGGGCTCTCGGTTTTCTTTTCTTATAACTCGTAGAGTTTAGCTAACATTTTCCGAGGCGAAACTTCCCCCGCAATAAAGATTTAATTTATGATAGAATTTTAATTCTCAGCCAATATATATGGGAAGAATGAGAGATGGAAGGTAGTGACCCTACCTCAATTGGCATGTCCTCTACATAATATTCGATGACCGACAAAACTATCATTCAGTTGAACCCTCCTTTTTGTACCTAAAATTCGACTAAATACCCTTTAATTTTTATGAGATAAGTTCTTAAAGAGAAAATAATTCATCATTTCGCCTTAAAGTTGGGGACTCTACCTCAATGTCTCACGTTAATCTTAAATGTCAAACACCCAGCCTTCTCTGTTTCAGCAGCGTCCTACTAAGAAAATAAGCATGCCATATAGACGAGAGTCTTTGTAGGAAGCCGGTAATTGAGCTGCATATAAAAGATGCGCATAATCGACTGTAAGCGTAAGTTAATTGCCCCGATGCAATGAATATGGCAAAGGAATAAGAATCAACCTACCCGCGAAGGCAAGAAAGTGAAGTTTTTATTAGAACGTAGAGATATCTAAGACAGTGACAAGACATCTGAGCTCGAGATCTTAAAATAACAATCACGACGAGAACAAGACTGAATTACAAAGTTGAGGAGTCTAACGAACCCCCTAAATTGTGAAGAGCTAGATTTTGATGAAGCAAAGAAGTCAGAACTCCATGAGGAGATTGAAACCATCGTGGTAGGCTAACCAGTTCAAAATATTTTCAAAGTTCGATTGCGTAGAATTAACGAATTGAAGCGGTGAGGCATAATCGAAGCGGTGCGACACTAAGAACGATATTTATAGGAACAGACCCCCTGAGATGAAAAGCCGTGAAATTCTCGTCCAATCTCAGAATCTGACATCCTTAGTGTCAGAACGACCGCGTCAGCAAGTAGATCTCGACCTTGCTCATGGTTTTCTCAAGGAAGTGTACGAACAAGTACTGGACTTCGAGACAAGTCGATATAATGCGGTTTACGACTCAGAATCTGAATCTGCAAACCAGGGGACTATTGAAATTACTCAGGGTTATTTATGTAATTATGATACCCACGAGGCTCGTCTGACGTGGTTAAATGGTATTTTCGGTTTTCCATTATATTTATTGAATAATGTGATGTCGGAGGTAGTCTCGTAATTTGGGTATACCGGACCAACATATGAGGATTCTGATGGCGTTTTGAGCCGTTTTGGATGATTTTGATCAGAAATGATGCTAGGGGTACTTTCATAATTTTGCACTCGGAGAGCTCGTTAGCGATTTTATGCGATACTATTGGCTATCTTCTAAATATTCTGAGATGAGGAATTTGAGAAGAGTATTCTTAGGTATTTTCTCGGCATTACGTGCTACTAGTATTCAACTGGGGTGCACTTCTTAAGTTCCTGTATGTTATGACATTGATTCCGGTTGAATTGGATATTTTCTTAATGATTTGGGCTACGTTGACTGAAATTGGGCTTATGGGCCTCGAATTGACTTATTGGACTTATTTTTTCTATAAATATAAGTCACAATGCACTAAAAAGAGTTCATACTCTTGTCACGTTTCCCAATGCAAATTTTTCACTTGAACTTATCCCGGGACTCGCGACTTTGTGTCAAGTCGCGAGATTTTGACACCCAATCTGCGAGATTGTGCATCTTTGGTCGTAGTCACGACATTGTGTCTCTGAAGTCGCGAGTTTCTACTCACTCACGACTTTTTGCATCGTTCCATTGGTCCCGGAGTTTCGTATCTTATTTCGTAAAGGCATACTCGCGATTTTATGAGCCTGGTTGTGAGTTTATGAACCTGGTCGCGAGTTTATGAGCCTGGTAGCGAGTTCTTGCCATCTCGGGTGCGACGGAGTTGAATTGATCATTTCTCCAACCGATTTCATTCGGATTGTCAATATCTCTCGTTTGTATTTGTATTCTTTGATTATCATAGTGTAAACCAAGGTAGAGTTTTGCTCTTCCGAGAACGTAAGCTCACACATTGTGGGCTCAATCTCGTATATCGCTCGTGTCCCCACAACAATTAAATTCAAGATTATTAAAGAAATTGACTGATCTAAAATAAATACTCTAAAATATTTTTAGACAAAATCAATACTATTATGCACATTTTGTCAGCAAACGAGTAGTGGAGTGGGATACATTTGATGAAATAACATTTAGCGGGCAAAATTGAGAATTTCAAAAATCAATTGTAAACTTTTGTTTCTATAATTTTTTCTTATATTATCTCATTACACTTTTAAAATTTTATTTAGAGTTCTTTTTAAAGAAAATATATTTTGAAACCATGCATCAGACAGTTTGTATGTACCATTCGAGTCATATGGGAGATCTTACTCCCAAGTCGAGAAGCGTTCATAATCATAGAAAAAAACGGGAAGAGAAAGTGAGTGATGGACATCGGGGGCAGATCGGGTTCTTCTATGGGACAATCTACATTTTTCAAACCATCGCAAGGTTTAGCATTGTGCTCCATGTAGCCGCGATGTCAGGAGAGACATGATAATACTATGGCACNAATGGAAGCTCTTCACCAACCGCGATATGTTGTTGAAGGGAGCTATTTTCTTCTTCTTCGTGGAAATGAGGCGGACCAGATGAAGCGTCGGATGCCATTGACGAATCATCGTCGCATACTTTCTCTGGGATCTTCTCGTAGAGAGTTTCGTGGTAATATGAGACGGCGGCGGCGGAGGCGGAGTGATCGATGAGGTACAGAGTCCAGCTGGAGTCGCACTGGCTACTGCAATCTTCCACGTAGTTCATGGCTTGGCTTACCTAAGATTGTTCTCACTGTAATTGCATTGATCTTCATGTGCATTTATTTATATCAAATAATGAATGGGAATGAATTCGATGGGTAACTGGAGTCAGAACGTTGATGTTCCAAATGTTTTAAAAACCAATACAAATTAGATATATTAGACATCTATCGAAATAATAAAATAAAATAATTTATTAACTTAAAGATAATGTAAATTTTTTTAACTATGTTTAATTTATATTGTTGGTATTCAAAAAAATAAGAATAAAAAGAAATTATAAAAGTTTTGTATTTATTTCTTCCTAAATCCAACAAGTTAGATCTGACCCGATTATCTCAAAACTTGTACCAATTGATATTTTATCAAAATACCGATAGAAACTGATATGTCTGAAATTTTTTGTATATTAGAAATTTAAAACGAGGAAATGGCTAGTTTAGTCTCCATATTTTAGTTATTTTGATATTTTTGGTCCCCAAATTTTAAATTGACAATTTTAGTCCTCATAATTTGGTGTTTTTGGCAGATATGATCCAGATAGTTTAAATATTATGACAAATCACATCCTCACCATGACAACAATGGTCCCCGAATTTTCTTCATGGCAAGATCGGTCCATATAATTTACACGCAATCACAAGTTTAGTCCCCTTAATTTGCATAATTGGGCGTAAAACATCCTTAATTGTTAGTAATGATGTTAGGGCATAAAATACCCATTTGTTAAACTAGGCTTCACAGTTCATTGTTAGGGCATAAATGACATTCTTGGGTTTCTTCATTGGGCAAGGTGTTATCTCTAAGAAATCTTCTTTGCCTATCACTTGCATTGTTGGAAACTTCTAGGTTTGTTTGCTTTTCCGTACTCGTATTTTTGTAAGTTTTTGCCTCTCAAACGTCTCTAAGAATTTTCTTTGTTTTGACCCATTTTGTCGATTTTCTATATTTTCCTCGTTTTGTTTGCCTTCTTTTCCGCTTTCATTACATATGTTAGCGATTGTTCCCTTTTTATGGAGAACCTTCTAAATCCTCCATGTACTCATCAGGAGTTTGATTTCAAAGCAATTCATTGTTCTTTTCAAAGTAATGTTGTTTATTCTTTGCACACCACACTATCTCCAGGGTGTACAAAATGATGTAATTTTGCTACACACCACACATATGGATGCATTGTTTCATATTTTATTGCATTCATGGGCTTAAAATTACCTCTAATGTGTAGAAAAATGTATTGATTGCATTATAAAAGCTCTGTAACATTCTGATTTGTATCAGCGAAATAGATTGAGTACTTGAGAGGCAATTGCTTATAAGTTCTTCAAATAAATGAATATTTTTTGTGTATTTCGAATATGCCGATTCATAGGAAACATGAGATTTTTACTTCTTATCGACAGAATGTCAAGTGCAAACGACAACTCCGATGATTGTGCTGAAAGCTATATGAAAGATCTTAGTTACCATACTCGATTTCTTTTTATAGATAATGTATGTAATATTGATTTGATTCTTTTATTTACTAGGAGATATAACCTCATATAGTGATATAGACGGTTCAAACACAAGTGGCATTGACTGGTCATCTGATACAGCGGATGATGAGACATTGTTCCACTTTGTTGATAGTGATTGCACGGATGACAACAATGTATCACAAGACCGTGGTGGTTTAGACCTTCATGATGTCCCACTTTGTGAAAACATGGATTCGCAGTTTATGGCTTCCTCAATGCGATCAAACTACAATTCAAAGTTGATTTATGATCCATCGAAAAAACTAAAGCCAAGAAATTTGGTGTAAGTAACAAGTTTTATTTACTTATTGGTATATTTTTTTGACACAAGATATATGTTTTATGTTATGCAGTAAAGGTTTTTGTTTTGCCAGCAAAAAACAAGCAAATGAAGTCATAGAGGATATGTGCATCAAGGTTGGAGTTGAATTTTATTTTGTGAAAAACGATAAGTATCGATTGGTCGTTCGATGTAGAGGTACAGTAGGCCGTCAATGTCCGTGGTACGTTAATGTATCTATGAGAGATAACGACATTATGTGGTGTGTAAAATCTGTCACAAAGCATGAACCGCAATGCCATAGAAAGACATTAAATAGATCAGTTACTTCGAAATGGGTGGCGAGGAAGTACTATCAAAAAATCTTGGATAAGCCTGATTTGAAACCTAAGGACTTAAGTGATGATTTAAATTCAGTTTACAAATTAAAGTTTGGTAAACATAAACACAGACGAGTGAGAGAACATGCATTGCGGATTTACATGCTTCCTTTGTGAACATAATGAGGTATTGTGCGTAATTCATCATTACCAATCCTGGTTGTACCGTAGTTCTAAAAGAGAGGAATTCAAGGTCCATAATGGGGGAAATTCGCTTGGAATGGATTTACATTTGTCCTGGGGTATGTCTTCTTTGTAACGTAATTTATCAATGATTTATATTCAATAAATCTCTGTTGATTACAGGTTTGTAAGGATGGATTTAGATACGGTTGTCGGCCCATAATCTGCGTAGATGGTACACATACAATAGAGAAGGCACAAGGACAAATTTTGGTGGCCTCGGGATTAGATGAAAATAACGGAGTATTTCCAATTGCTTATGCTATTGTCGGAGGAGAAACAAAAGAATATTGGTTATGGTTTCTTGATTTGGTACTAAGAGATTGTGGAATAAATCAAACTACCGAAGACATGTTTATGATTATGTCCGATCATGGTAAAGGCTTAACACATGCACTAGATAAAATGTTTCTGACAATTGAGGTTTGATTTTTATGAAAACACAATATTTAGTTGTGTTGATGTTGCACATGTATATAACGATATGTGGTTCAGGTACGTCACTGCGTAAGACACATTATTAAAAATGTGGCACAAGCGGGATTTTCTACGCCTCGGGTTTCTAAGGCAATATTTGCGGCTGCAGGGGCGACCACTGAGGCAACATTCAAACAACGTTTTGCAGAGTTAAGAGATGTTAGCCTTGGGGCTTATGAGTATATGCGACATATTCGAAGGGAACATTGGTCAAAAGCTTTTTTTAGGACAACTTGTAAGACACATATGCTTCTTAACAACCACCCAGAATCCCTTAATAGTTCGTTGCTTTTATCACGACAACGTTCTATCATGTGGATGTTGGATGAAATAACTTCTTTTATTGGAAAACGGCTTCATAAACGAAGAATAAAGTCACGTGAGATTCCCGATGGTTTTTTGTAATAGGGTTCATAAGCTATTAAATATGTGCATAGAAGGTGGCACAATTGGACGAGTACTTGCTACCGAAGACTGGAGAGCCACTTGGGAACATGGTCGGGAAAAAGTGTCTGTTGATATGAATAATAGGACATGCAGTTGTCGAATGTGGCAATTTCAAGGTATCCTAAAACTGCATTGCATAAGTTTAATGAATTTGTTAATTAATTGTTTTTGTTATTTAATAGGAATTCCATGTAAGCATGCGTGCGCTGTTATTCTTGATCGAGGGTAGTCATGCTTTTCGTATGTGGACAACTGGTTTGGTGTTGAACGTTATTACGCAACATATCAGTACGGTGTATCTGGCCTACCAGGTCATGACCAATGATCAGAATGTGAAGCACTACCACCCTTACCTCCAATCTTTAAACGTTGAACAGCTGGTAGACACGGGAAAAATCAGCGTAGCACCCCTAGCACACTAGTGTCATCGACTCGAAAAATACGTTGTCAATTATGTGGAGTATGTGGTCATAACAAACATAGCTGCCCTACATTAAATACTGGCCAATCACCTCCTTTCAAGATTCGTTTACTTATAATATTTTGTTAACTGCATTGTACCGTGCATGTTGTACGTGTGCTGGCTGCTCAAAACAGACTACAAACATTGAGGCTAAGAGCGCAGCGGAGTGTTCTCGAACAGGCCCCACAAAAACGACGTGCGAGAGTGTTTGTTACACATTGTTTAACTAACATATTATTTGGCAATTGAATGACGTAAATATTTTTATTTTGCCAACAGAACATCTCTTTTAGTGCTCCCGAACAAACAACCGCATCAAATGGAGATGAAGTACACAAGGTACATATAGTTACGCGTAACATTTATTTTCATGAAATCCTAGAATCTTATTGATGTTGTTTGATGTTTCGATTGTAGGAAAACTTAGCAACGCAAGGAATCGACAAATCAGGTAGTAAGATTGAAGTGCCTTTTTCGAGCAGTATGAAAGTTTGTGTGGGACTTTCAAATGTCCATATGCATGGGCCAGTTGCATTCTGCAATAAACAGAATATTGCAATTAATGGTACACCTTATAGCTACCATGAAATGTCCATGACTGTTGACTCTGTGTCTTTAAGTTGTTGGGGGCAGCTAAGCGATGATACAGTCCAAATAACAATCACGTACGTTGTGTTCATATATAATTATTGTGTTATTCTTTCTGTTATGGCCATGGATACAAACATTTTTGTATGTTGTTTGTCTATGTAGAACAATTGTTAAGAAAGTTGTACGTGCTATAAGAAATGGTTTCTGTAGTTTTATTGATGCAATTATGTTCGATGCATACGTCAATGGAAAAGACCCGTTACACTGGGCAAGTTGTCTAAGATGGGATGTTTTATGTCAAAATGAATATGTATTTATGCCTATTGTGACGTGGTAATTGAACTTTTAAGTATATGTTTTTTCTTACGATTATTTGCTAATGATATTTCTGTATTTTTATATGGTTAGTGAGCATTGATCATTGTTGGTATTTTGCAGTTTCGGTGATCCTAATAGGCGCACTATGATAATGATGGATTCCTTAGGCACAATGCGACAATCATCTATTGAGCGAGATGTTTATAGGTGAATGTGTGTATTATGCGATAAACATGTTACAACTAGTTGTAATATTTTTTTGGTGGTAGGTTACTTACAGACGTTTACACATTGAGCAGCGGTGTAGATGTCGAAAACATTGTTCAACACATATTACTCAATTGGTCTTATGTACCAACACAGAAAGAAGCATCAGAATACGGAATATATGTATTATATTACAAATATTATTTATTGCAGGAAGCACCGCATACTTATGACACAAATGGATATCCTTATTTGTGAGTACCTTAACATCTATACTATCAATTGAATATGTTATGTTATCCGTGATCAACTTTTTTTGCACCACCATAATTACAGATGACATCGCGATGGTTCACCTTGGCGGACATCACAGAGTTTGTTAAGGTGCATATTCCTCGTACAGAAACTCCACAAAAACATTACTCAACCAGAAACCACCGTTGAAAGATTTGTAAACTTTTGACGTTTTTGCAAGAAACTTTAAACTTATTCTAGGGAGATGTACCATTTATCTTTTTTGGTTTTCTTGTTCATGGATATCATAGAATTTGTTCATCATTTTGTTTTGAACCATGTTATTATGGAGACTTTGATTAGAAGAAATGTTAATGACTTCCAATGTTCCTTATTCTTCAAATGTTAAAATCCTAAGTTAAGCCATCTAATTGTTGCTCTTCACTTCAATGAGTACTTTTTTCTTTTTTCACCTTCGGTTAAAGCTAAATTTTTCCAAGACCCTCGACAACTTGTATTCGATGCTCCTATTGATATCAATTTCAATTGAATTGCATTTTTTGTGACCTAAGTTGTCAAAATTATCGCTCATGATATCGTATATTCTCGTATTATTGGTTGTTATTCATTTCATTTAAATTGCATTTTTTTGGAAAATAGCGGATTTAACTTGTCAAATTACAATGTTCCAATGTTTTCGAATAATCATACAATTTAGTTTTTTCTACATATGTATCAAAATTGTCAATGTTTACAAAGTTCGATGACTTAATTTGCTAACCCAAAGTTTGGGGACCAAAATTGCATATTTTCAAACATTTGGGGATCATTAACACCGTTAGGGACTAAATTTGCCAAATGCATGTAAGTTTGGGGACTGAAATTGACTATTTAAACTTTGAGGATATCAATTGCCACAATACAATAAGTGTGGAGACCAATTATGCCAAACACACTCAACTTGAGGGCTGATTTTGCCAAATCGCAAAATTTATAAGGACTAGTTTTGCCAAAACCAAACTTTGAGGACATTGAATGCCAAAAAAATAAACTTTGAGGACTAAAATTACCAAAACTAGAAAACTATGAGGACTAAAAATATGAGTCGCCCATTTAAAACATTCGATGACCCCGTTGTGGAATTACCTCATCTCTTCCCACTAGTAGCCAGTGGGGTCATCCCATCTATTACATCCAAATATTTCATACAACTTTAGAAATTTTGTATTTGATTTTAATTTAATTTAATTCGAATATATATATATTTTTTATTCTAATACATATCATCTAATCGATATATTTTTATTCCTCGTACCATTAAAAAGGCATATAATATTTCAAAGTATTATATATTATATTATTTTTAAGCATTTTGAATTGGGGACATGAGCGTGGATCAAACTTGAACGTCAAACCGAACTACAATTAGTGATTCCTTATACTTTGAAGTCGAATAGATCTTTCAACATTTTTTACATTTGTGTGATCTATACAAATCTTAATTGTATTTTTATAAAATATAATTAAAATTTAATTTAGTATGTAATTTGATTTTAAAGAAATTGAGATAACTAAATTGATTTGCATACAGATTTGAGATATAAAAAACAAAAATTGTACTAATATTTATACAAATCACAAATGTTTTTAAAAACAATCACTCTGACTACGGTTTGGCTAAATCGTAGCGTGGATGAATTTCTCACTCTATTTTTAATTAATTTATTATATTTTAAAATTAGAGTTTTAACATGTGCAATTTAACATGTTTGTCTTTATATCTCGGTAGCATGCTGCCACTGCCAGCTGTGCTTCGAAAATTAAATTACGTAGCTGTTGAGGGGAATCCCATACCGACATATTCATATCAAAATCATAATTTATTTTCCATCCCCATCAACAAATTTTGATTTAATACTAGGAATATATGTTTCAATTTTCAATAAAATTATTCATCATAAATTTTACTATATAATTGGCACGTCATTTGACGTGTTATATTATTTCACTAAAATTAATTTCTGAATATATGTATTAAGCTGGATTAAATATATATAAATAAATTTGAAAAAAATGAAAAACTATAAATATGATAATTATTTGCTTTATATTATTGGTTTTTAATATTCAAATTTGATTGAGCTATAATGAGAACATTGGGGCTCGTACTCAAAACTTAACAAGGCTCGCTGAGCATGACTGATGAGGTTACAAGAAATGCACAAGGATTGGTCCCATGAAGGTAATCGGATCTAGGGATCGATCAGACGATCGATATGGTTAAGGCAGCAGTTACGAGCAAGCAGAAACTGACGAATCGGACAACAGTTAATTTGTTAAAAATGTTTTATAGCGGTTCTCTCTTCACATCTTTATAATATAGATGAACCCATAAGCTATAGAGAACCTTTTCGGAGCATGCAAACCACTTGTTAGCTGCATCGCTCGTTTGCTCAATTTGTTGCTTTTTTCCTTAATCATTTTTCTAGATGTGCAGATTGTAATCTTACTATTTGATAATAAATTGGTTAAGAGTATTCGTCATTCTTACTCTTAGTTATGCGATTTTTTCCCGCTCTTATGGGGTTTTCCACGTAAAATCGTTGTGTTCTTCCTCAAATTATATCTATTAAATTGTCTCACATGCATTATAAATCATAAAACATGTTCTTGATAATCTCGGATATGTGACTTAGGTCTTTATTACCATAACAATCTCCTAAGTTAATTTTTTTTAATCAATCATGGTTTATAGAATAAATACCTCTTTGATTGACGACGATTCCAACCATTGTTGGATTATCCAACTTGGATAATTTTGTGATAATTTTTGTTTCACTGAACCATCCGAATTTTAAAAGTATAAAATATGGAATCCATGATTCTAAATTTTTTATATAATAATGGAGAATATTTCTAATTATTTAAAAATGAAAATATGTTTAATAATTATACTATCAATAATTAGGTTTTGATTGGGCTGAATTTGGGCCAATAGTTCTTAAATATTATATTAACCGGGACCAATCATGATTGGACCGGGCTCTATTTTCATGTATGTTGACCGTAACGCTTTTGGGCTTTTTTCTGGCATTAAAGCACGTTAGACAGTCCGAGTTGTGGGACGTGTTGCTGCTCAGATCACGGCGCTGATCTGCTGGAAGTGGTTCGGTTCATTTTCTGTGGATTGTACACAATGTCACGTCGATATAGTCGAGAATCTGAATCAAAGCGCCATAGGTCTCGTTTCTTTCGTGAACCAAGGTAGAGATTGAGGTGTGGAGAAGTATTTGATTATCTTTGTAGAATGAATTACGGGATTTTATGGCTTCAGATGATAAACATGCGGATACTTAATAGATTTTCCTGGTCATGCACTACTGAATTTTTTTTCAAGTGTTTGTTTCCTGAACTTTCTTGTTGCGTATCTTGTGGTCGCGCCTGGGTTTTCTATAATTTTCATGATGATTTATCGTATCATTCAGTTTAGTGTTTTTCTACACTTATCTTGGTTTAAAATACTCATTGCGTGGTGTTGTCTCTGAAATAGTATCCAAGTCCACGCATAAATGAATTTTTGAAAGCTGTAACCTAGTTTGGTGCATGCAGCCCTAAAAGATACAGGAGGGAGGACGATCGGAAAAATGTAAAAACACCGAGCAAGACTCATTTTGATAAAGATGAAGATGAGAATCGGAAGTTAAGGCGCAGTCTCCAGGACCCGTTGCATATTGAATCCCCTTTGCCTTCCATTCCTGACACTGAAAATAGAGCCGTGGTTAAAGAAGCTGAAAAGAATGATGATCAAGATCTTGCAAAGCAAACTTCTGATCTAAGCAAACTAGAGCGGTCTCGGTCATACTTCCAGGTGTGATGATATTAGTGATCTTCCTCAATTTCTTTATGCCAAAATGTGCCGTTCCTTTAGAAGCTTATTAGTATAAATTTAATATACTCATCTATGACTGCAAAACAAGTTTTGCATCCATGGTTCCACATAATTACTAGTGGTTTCCATGATTGTCAGTTTATTAGGCTAGTTTTATAATTTTCTGCATCTGAATTTTCATCTTTTGTTGATTGTTCAAAATAGAGCAGCTTTTGCTTCAGGTGGTTCTTGGTGTAGCGGTTTACTGTCTGCTTATCTTATATACAAGTTTTAGACTGCCTGCTTGTCTTACATGCAAGTTTAGGCTGCCTGCTTGTCTTATATACAAGTTTTAGACTGCCTGCTTGTCTTATAACAGCACGATGATCGTGATGCTCTTGTTCAAAGTGGAAGAAGTATTCGTCCTCGGCCAGACAGAGGTTTGGTAACTATATATATTCATTTTATTTCCTTTTATTGAAAGTTTCTACCTGTATTTTTTCAGATTTTGGTTCACTGAGATACTCCAAGGAGCATCCGAATAACCGAACAGAAACTTATTCGCGTCGAAGGAATGAGATTTATGAACCCAAAAAAAGGGATGATGGTGTATGGAGGCATGATGGCTACTTCGAACTGGAAACAAATCCAAAACCTATTGTGAGTAAGCGGCCATCCTTCAGAGAGCAAAAAATTCAGCAAGAACCTAAGATTTTGACTGACAAAATTGGATCAGATCCTTTAGCTAGAAATCCTCAAGATCGTTCCTTTGAAGCACGAAGAAATGATCAGAGATGGCATTCTTCTGATAGATCATTTAGACCTGAAAGATCTTTTTCAAGGGACACAGAATTAAGTCGAAAGGGTGATAGGCATATTGGCAAGGAGAGGCTCCCACCCCGGCAAGGTTACCGTCAAACTGGAAGCTTTTTTGAGAAATGGAAGCATGATTTGTATGATGAGAGCATTAAAAGTCATTCTCCTAAGAATGAAGAGGATCAGATTTCAAAAATCGAGGCCCTCTTGGCTTCATAAGGCTATTGATTCTCAATGCGTAAATTCTTGTTTTGCAAGCTGCATTTCAGACATGGATTATATGCTATTGTAAGATTCCTCTTTTATCTTGCAATGGATCTCATTACAGCATCTTTTACGATTATCTCCTTGATTTACTAAAAATACAGAAGAGACCACAACAGAGAAATCTATTCAATGGTTCTGATTACCTTACATTTTATACCCTTTTTAATGGTTTTTCCCAAAGTTCTCCATCCACTCTTTGATTCTGGGAACAAGCCCTTGTAGCTACATTATATTTTATGTGTTAGACTCGGAATCTGGATTGCAACTTGGGATTTGGGTGTTTTTTACGTGAACCATTTTGATTTTTGTAGCTACTTTATATTTGTATCTTTGCAAATTATTTGAGGGAAAAGATGGTTTCTTTGAAAAGTGGGGTTGTTTTGAAACTTATTGAAGGAATGAAAGTGGAAGATAATTCCCTAGAAGGTGATAAAAAATCAGTCCTTTTGCAGATCAGAAGCATAATCCCTGTTTTAGAAGAAGGTGATTTATGGCCTAATCGAGGGTTCTTCCTCAAGGTTTCTGATTTATCTCATGCCTTGTATGTTTCCTTGTCCGAAGAAGAGAATGAGATGATTCTTGGTAACAAATTGAAACTCGGGCAATACATATATGTTCAGAAACTTGAGAATTCTCATCCTGTTCCATTGCTAAGAGGCGTTACGCCTCTTCCGGGGCAACGCCTCTACAAAGGAATCCCGGAAGATATTACTTCTCCGGTGAACTTTATCGAATCAAGTCCTCTTGATTCAATCATTGAAAAGGGTGTCATTTGTGAGAATCAAAAGCCTGTGGATTTTGATCCCTTTTGCAGAAGAACAAAAGCTGGAAAAGTTAGAACAGATGATTTTGAGAAATGCTCTTTTGTTAATGATACAGATTGTGTTGATAACGACAGTGATGCTGATAGTGTGATTTCCTCTGCTTCTTCTTCACGTACATTGAAGAGAAGAAGCTGGAACGAATCAGATCTTTATGGGGTGAAGCAAATATTTGATTCTTCACTTGCTAAGCATAAGATCAAGCTGCCTCCACGCAGCTGCAGTGCAAATGTAGGCTTCTTCTCCTTTTTTTAACTCTAGCAAAAAACTCACTCTTATCGTTTTGGCAGGTTTCGCCTATTCGTTCCATGAGGTACGACAGTTCGGATGAGAATTCATGCACTTCAACGAGAAGACGTACCACAAAGAGACCTATCAAGAACTCTACTAAAGCAATGGGAAATAGAGCTCATTCTCAGGCTTCATCAAGCACTGGAGTATCATGGAACTCTTTGCCAACACATTTGTTAAAGCTTGGCAAGGTAACTTATTATTTGTGTTTCAGTAATTTTGTTGTTAATGATAAATACATCCTGAACTACAGGAGGTCATGAGGCAAAAAGAAATTGCTCTTCTTGCTGCTGCTGATGCTTTGCAGGAAGCTTGTGTTTCTGAGAGATTACTTGAGTCCTTAAGGTATATACTGCCTCTCTACTTTATCATGATTTCGGTCCTGTGACACCAACGTATACCCGGAAAACTGTTAACCTTTTGATTATGTTCTGCATGTATTTTGAAAATTAGAATGTATTTTCATAATGTGATTATGCAAGTATAATGGATAAATTGAATTGCAAAACAAGAATAATGTTATGTATAAAATTGGATTTATCTAATTTAGCATTTATATGACGAAAAAAATTATGAATGGTTATGGTTGCACGTTACAGATATGTGAGAATAGACAATTTACAAATATATCGAACGGTGTTGTAAATGTGGGATTGTTGGAGTTGAAAGAAAATATGATTTTTTATAGGATATATTTATAATTTAAATAACGAAAATGCATTTTAATTTTCAAATCCAACCTCTTACCTCATTTTAGATTCAAAAAAAAATTTGAAAATACATTATGTTTATAATTAGAATGTAAATGTTGTGGTATTATGTAAAAACTATAAAAATGCATTATAACATCAAAATGTATTTGAGAATGCATGTAAAACATAGTCGTTCATGTTGTTAGTTTATACACGAGAGGATTGCTTTTTATTCTCTTATTTGTTCTTGCAGCATGTTTTCGCAGTTTTCGGTTTTTGAGTTTGATGATCTTGAGCCAAATGTAGACAAATTTTTTGAACTTCAAGAAGAGTTGTCTCGCAGTCAATTGATAATGCAGTCATTGACAAGCATAAGCCCCTTGGAGACAAGCCAAGCTACTAACTCCATCAAAGAAACACTAAACATTGCTGTTGAAAGGAAGAGAAATTCAATGGCATGGTTAAAATCTGCTATGGCTGTTGATCTCTCACTCTCTTTGACACCCGTTTATCCGAATCTTCCGGAAGATTCAACGAACATGAAGCCTAGAAACAGTTGTATCTTTAAAAAGAAAAGGATCATCAAAAGCATAGACATTCCATGTATTTTGTCTTCTGATAAACAAGAAGAGCAGCATGATTGGACTAAGGGGAGCGCTTTACCCGCAGCAGCCGACTTGGCTACGTTGCTGCAGCAAGAATCAAGAAGGGTATTCCTTATTAATGTCGAAAAATTCGTAGATGAAGTCGAAAGAAGAAGTTTTACGATAGAGATGGATGGAGATATAACTGCAACAATGCATAAGGTAAAAATGGTTAGTGATTTACTTGATATGATTGTGAACAAAGAAGGCGAACCAGATGAAGAAGAGGCTGAAGTTTATGGAAGATTGAGGAAGAAAATATATGGGATTCTTTTGAAACATGTTGAGAGGACAAGCATGGCATTTCAACGTTTGAAAGTCACATGTAGATAACAAATTACCGCACATTTTCAAATGTTTCACTTAGGCTATAATGTGAAACATTATAAATCATTCCATGTAGATATAATGTGTGCTATTAATTTCTCAAATTTATAGAATTGTAAATATATATGCCTTGAAGTTTACTAATTATGTAGTGACTTTTGAAGTTCCATAAATGTAAAAAATATTTACATTTGATCTTAACGCAATTTTTAAAATAATATCATTTAAGAGTATGTGGGTCATTAACAAACGATTTCCAAAGTTGGATGCTTAAATTAGGAACATTATTTATAATTTTTTAAATATCTAAGTGCCTTAGATATTATTGTTTTAACGATTTCAAAATAATATCATTTAAACAGTAATTTTCTCATTTTCAATGGAAATTGTTAAGATTTTTATAAATAAATACCGTAATTATCAAGAAAATACTAATCTCATACGGAAAAAATGTTATGATGAATCATTTGATGATTTGAATGAACGAATATCTGAACCCTTCTATTTCTTCAAGCTTTCTGCTTACAAAATTTAGCGATTGTTGACTAATTAAGAAAACATTGAAACTTAAGGCACCGCGTGTAGACCCTAAATAATGGTTATGGGTCTTCTTCTAGCATTACTTATTGTAGTGACACTGGAAGAGAGTGTTAATGCAATAAATAGCTGTATTTTAAAATTAATATTTGATTTATTGCTCATAAAATAAATTAATTTTTATAACGAACAAGTTAAAATGATTGAAAGTTGTGGAGGGCGTGGACCTTTTTGATTTTATTTATTTCTAAGTGCTGCTAAAGTACTTGTTTAATGCTCTTTGTTAGAAAAGCGAGGTGTGTGCTTAATAAGATATAAGTTAGTGAAAGGCCAAATTCAAGCAATTTCCATTTGTTTAATCTCTTATTGAAGTAGCCAGGGAGGTTTTGGTTCGGCCAAACAAGCTTGGATCTTCTTTAGTTTTATTATAGTAATCAAGAATAACCACACAACTTGAAGTCTTTTGGAAAGCCTCTTTGCAAGCGTAGATTGAAGTAGTGGAAGGAGAATAGCACAGTAGACGGAAATACGAGTATCATAGCAAAGATTGAAATCATTTGAGAGTTTCCTTTGGAATTCTGTAAATAAGATGAAGACAAGAAAAACCATAATGCTAAGTCTAATCTTCTCGATTCCCAAAACAATTTATACCGTATAAATCTCACTATACATCATATTCTTTTATATCTATTTCAACTTCTCAAATTTCTCACTCATCCACGTTATTTTTATTTATCTTTCATCCACATCATCTTTTCTATTCAAATTTAATTTTATCTTTCTATCTCATCAACTTTATATTTTTATTGTTCATTTATCATTAATATTACATATTAATTTTAATATTTTTAATTCCAATAATCTCTACGTTTCGTTATTTATTAATTTGTCATTGTATTATATCATATTTCAATGTTTCGATTATATTTTTTTATAATTACTTCATACTTGTTTTTAATATCGAAACGATCGAGATTTAATTAAAATTACATATTCAAATTATTTTTAATTAAATTAAATTACATATGAAAATGAAATATTTATAAATATTTACTCATATTTATAATTATGTATTTATTATAAATAATTATATTATATAAAATAGAATAAAGAAACCAAAAAAATAATTAAAAAATAAATATGATTTGACAATATTTGTCCGGACACCTATGATGTTATTTCTCTCATAGATGTTTTAATATTAAATAAAATGATATTTTAATAATTTGATTTATATATTTTTTAATTAATTATGGAAACATGATTATTGATATATTTTTTAAATAAAAATAATAAATAATATATTTTATTTAATTAATCTAATATATATTACGAAAAATGTAAATACAAACTTTTTCTCTTTCTTAAAGGGGTTACTTGGCAAAAAAGATAAAAAAAGTTATTGTGCAAATGATTTATTAAAAATGTTATTTTGCAAAGGTTTGATGTGCAAAGAGCTAGATAGCAAATTTCTTCCAAATCATCATTCTCTCACATTCATATCATATTCTCATTATATCATTTTTTATTTCTCTTTCATGCACGTCATCTCATATCTTCAAAATTTAATTTATCTTTCTAACTCATCAATTTTATCTATATATTATTCATTTTCTCATTAAATATTACATTTAATTTAATATTTTTAACTATTTCGTTTGAATTTGAGTTTCTTTTTTATAATTTCATATTCCAAATTGTTATTTTTTCAAAATATTCAATCCAAATAAGTTACGAATTTAAATTACTAAATTAATCTGATATGCATCATTGTTAACATTATTATATTTTTAATTATAATATTTCAAATAATATATAATATTTAATTGATTATATAATATAATTATATCAATTATATAATTAAATATAAATAATGAAACAAAAAATCAAAAAATCATTTCCGCGGACAAAGGATGCCCAAGCGGCCTAGCCATTGTCCGCCTACCATATTTCTGTGCTATCACATGGACGCTCATGTAACCATGGGCGTGGACATGCCGAAATACTGGGCGAACAAAATTATATTTTCATAGGGTTTTTATCACTCTTACAGGTAGTCTTAAAGTCGGTCTAATATGTTCCTTTAACACGGCATTGAAAAAACTTAAAAAACTCAACCTAGTAAATTTAAAAATAAAAATAAAAATCACATCAATGTCACTTACTGTTATATTGTAATTAAAAAACTGTCAATATTATTTTTAATTAATTTCAAATTCCATGTTATTATTCAAATTAATATTAATGACACTGTCACCTTTTTTTATATTAGATTCTAGAGTTTTACCCTTTTGATTTACCATGTACTTTGAATTTCGCTATATTTAAAAGTCAGTTTTTAACCTCTTTGTATGATCTTTTCAGTAGCTTGCATTACAAGGGACTGAGCGTTGTCTTCACCCTCTTTTCAGGGAGTTTTCGCGTTTCTTGTCTAGCGAGAGTTGGAAGATAATATAATCAATGTAGAGCAGGAGAATAGTCATATCTAAGCCATGACGATAGACAAAAAGTTAGGGTCAGACCAATAACTGACAAAGCGAAGATCTTGAATGAAAGTGGCAAAACGCTGGTACCAAGCTCGGGGTGTGAATGAAAGACCACACTGAGTTGAATTCGGCTCTTTGCTTTTATACCCTATAGGTATTAAGGTTGAGTTAATAATCAAGACAAGATCCTCTACGGATCATAAGAAAAAGTACCAGCGAGATGTAATATATTGCACCTCAGATTGTCCTTTTGCATTGAAGGTTTATAATGCTGAAAATGCCAACGTAGTTGCACCTTGTAGCTGATAGCATCAATGAAGGTTTGATAACAATGGACTCACAAGTGTTGGGAGGTAAGCAAACGTATTTATATCATGGGCTAATGAGTAAACGTTTGTATTGCAGGCCCAATCAAGAAGGCAGTCCATCAACGTGAAGACACTCAATTGGGCCACTCGTACAGGCCCAAATCAAATGAAATACACTGCCCTGCGATCACTTGTTAAAAGGATCACACCAGAGGCGTAGAACTTATGATCAGATCATCTCTGAAGCAATTCAAGAAGAGGCAATTCAAGAAGTGGGAGCAAACACTCACCGGCATTCTGAAAGACTCTTATGAACATCACAAGAGAAGGAACAAAAAGATCGCATCTGTGAAGAACAGACATTCTGGATACGAAAAGAATCAAGACTGTATCCCTTTCGTATCCTAAAACCAGTGGTCACTGTATTTCTCTTAGTGGATTAAGAATCAAGGTGTAAGCCTGATTCTCGTGGTTTTCTCCGGGATTCTCCGGTTCCACGTAAACATCGCGTTGCAATACACAATTCAAGATTAAAAGGATACACAAAACCAAAGCTCTTGATACTTACCTGGTTTTCTCACCTGTTGGAAACGATCGGGAGGCGTTTTGAACCCCAACAACAAGGATATTACGATACCATAAGCTCTGGTTTTAAAGAGTTTCATATAAAAAACAAAAAAGAGTATCGTGCAAAATACCACCAATTGTGATCAGGTTATTTTTTTTACCAATTTTAATTGTTCGGCTATTCTCTTTAACCAATCGCGATCGATTTAGCGTATTGCGAATTGTTTAATATCTAAACACCCGCAACTTCCTTCTCTCATCGTGATTTTGCCCTAATTTTACGACCCCAGTTGCTGCTATTGTTGTTGTTGCGTTCCTCCGTTGTTGTCACTGCCTTCCTCCATTGTTGTCGCACCATAGGCCCGCCTCTATCTTTTTGGTAATTTTTGTAGTGAACATTAGTTGTAACCATTTTATTAGTAACAATATCAGTTCTTACGATTTGATTAGTTACGATATGAGTTGTAACGATTTAATTAGTTACGATATTAGTTATGACGATTTGATTAGTTACAATATTAGTTGTAACCATTTAATTAGTTACCAAATTAGTTGTTACAATTTGATTAGTTACTATATTTGTTATGACGATTTGATTAGTTATGATATTAATTGTGACGATTTGATTAGTTATGTTTTATCCTCTATGTGTGTATTTGTTTTGATATTCTAAACAAATTGATGATTTTTTCTTAGTTATTTTTTTAATATCATTTTCTAACATTCTTTCTCTAACATTTTTTTAATCATCATCATTTTCTAACATTCTTGTAATCATAGAATGTATAGAATACTCTAATTTACATTATTTTTTATATGTCCAAATTATGTTACTTAACATTTCATTTACCATTTAGGTCATATACTCAGATGTTNCTTTTTTATTTTAATTTTTTCCGGGTCAACCCGGCAATACCGATCGAAATACTGGTGTCGCACAGTTTTCATCGCACAAGCCAGTATGAAAACATTGTCATGCACTAAACTGAAAAGCATGTTGCACACCGTGCCAAACTTTATCATAGCCAACATTGAATCCATATCTAACATGCATCTCATTATCACATCATGTACTTTTAACCATGCAAAAATAAAAAAAATTAGCACTCCTATGTCATGATTGATACGATAATAGTATAGTGCGTAGCTCCTATGAGTTCCATATGTACTTTTATCCACATGAATGTAGAATGTAAGCTCTAAAAAATTGTTAGACCTTATCTCTAGAATCACACTTTGCTCGAAGATGAAATACAAAGTTTGTTTGAACCTTCAAAAACACTGTAGCATCCAGTAATGTGGTTGATGAGGGCTCCGGGACCAAGTACCCCATAATGGGCGAGGCCCAACCATATTGGGCTGACCCATATGACAAGAAACGAACTCGTGTGGCCCAGAATCCTTGGAATTAACCAGCCGAAGGCCCACTGTTGTTTCATGACCGAAGATAGAGTTAGACCTAATTGAGAATATCACGGGACCAGCTCCTTGGATCGGTCTGAAACGATTATAGCTCCGAGCATCTACATGTGTTCCACGCTTCTGGCATGTTCACGCAGTTAGCACTTCGGGCCCAACCACGTTTTCCAGCATGGGAAAATGACATTGTCAGAGGCGGTTACAGGGCGTGATCCACACGCGTTCCCCCTATATAAATATAGAGCTAAAAGATAAGCTCAAGACGACCTTTTGGACGCGCAAGAACAAGTTGTTACTCTGCCGGTTAAACTCTTTTACACTTTCTTATTTTCCCTCGTCATTTTTATGAGCCAACTGTTTGTAATATGAACTGTTCTATCAATGAATCGAATAAGAGCGTTTCCTGCTCTTAGTCAGGTGGTTTTTTCCACTTCTCCAAGGGGTTTTCCAGTCTAAAATTCGTTGTGCCGATTATTCTCATTTTATCTTTAATTGTTTCCCCCATTTCAAATAAATTCAAACCGAGTTTGTTTTATCACGAACCGGACGACTGTTGGTACCCCTGTCTTTTGACCACAACAGTTTGGCGCAGTCCGTGGGGACGATTTTCTAATCCCCATTTGTGGTTTCTCCCTGGATAGGGTAATTAGCGGCATGGTGACTGGAACTTTGACGAATGACAGTGACGTGCTTCCCAACAGCCTTCCAGCCCCAACCTTCTCTCTGCAGGATCTGGAAGCCGTTGTCCGTAAGGTGGTATTGGAACTTACGTCGGAGAAAAGTGGAACAGAGGGTACGAGAGTGACCCTCAGGAGCGCAGCTCCGATGAAGAAGAGATCATTAGGCGCGGAGTAACGATGAGGAAGCCGATGTATCATTCTACTCCGCCTCCTATAACCAGAGCTCTAACTCCGGTTCCTGGGACTGATCAGGAGCACATGCAACAACATATTAATGACCTCACCAAAGAGATGGAAGCTCTACGCGCACGGAGGGATTTGAGCCCGACCTTGGGCGGAATCCCGGTTTATTCTATAGGGCCATGGATGCTCCTATTAAACAAAGTAAGGATGACAACTAGTAGAATAATCTGCATGCTGTCCAGACGTCATCCCAGCAATCCGGCGGTGTCTCAACCGCCTTGGGAGATTTGATGCTCCCTTTTTCAGAAGAGATCTGGACGGTAGTCCCGGATCGACACTATCGCAGTCCGGAGGGGTTGCCAACGTTTAGAGGCGACGGTGATCCCATTGATCACGTTGTGGACTTCGAGCTAAGCATGGGGATGGTTTGGGCCTCGGATTCACTGAAGTGTCGTATATTCGCTGCAGGTCTACAAGGCGACGCCCGAACCTGGTTTAAAAATTTGCCAGCCCGATCCATACATTCGTATGGAGGCTTTATATTGGCTTTCTCTAAGAAATTCGCGCCGAATGTAGGACCTCCTCGAAGCAGGCATGAACTATACCAGCTGAAATATATCCCGGCAAAAATAAGTCTCCGGTCCTTCATGGAGAAGTTCAATCGAACAGCCCGAGGTATCAAATTAGAGCTCAGAGATAAGATCGACATCTTGCAGCAAGTTCTGGGACCATGCGGGTTGTCAGCCAGTCTCATAAAAAGTCACCCATCCACCTTGGGTAAGCTTCTCCAAAAAATCAATAAATATATTAAGGTGAATGAGGCTCTAGGACCAAACTACAGGTCGCATGCTGAGAATCCTGAGCCCGCAGGTGATCACAGGGCTTCGTACCCTAAGAAGCAGTTTCAAGAAGTAGGGGTTGTAACAGAGAAGAACGTTCCCCCGAAGTGGGAAGAGAAATTGGTGTACTGCGAGTTACATCATAACTGTGACCACCCGACGCTTAAATGGCCGCTACTGCAGGAGACAGTAGCGGCGATGAATAAGGAAAGACATGATTAGAGTGATCATAAGGGCAAGAGAGATGAATCTCCCCGAATGGGCCATCAGGGTGACGATCGTCACAGGCCGCGGGGGAGGGAAAATCGGGGACAACCCCAAAATTATAATGATAGGGCGGAGGACCGAAGGTCTCCTCCACAAGAACAAGAAAGAGGCCAGCACGGTCGAGAGAACTGTGGCCAGGGCCGAAAAATAAGATGAGGGGCTGTGGCGGCAGAGCCCCGCAAAATAAAGGAGGGAGACAGAAGAATCCTCCTCCTCCCCTCGCTTCGGTGGAAGCACAACCTCCAAAAAATGAGCTTGCTCCACCAAAGCGAGCTATGGCTGGAGATATTTATGTTATCTCCGGTAGAATTCGCATTAATGAATCGGTCCTGGACCGAAAGAGAGCAGCGCGGGGAGACTATGCAGAGAGTTCCGAATCTGTGGCGATGGTAAAATATGATGTTGCTGAACGGTCTTCCTATTATGAAGACTATATTATCACCTTCACCGCTGCTGGCCGTGAAGGAATAGCTTACCCGTGTGATGATCCTCTTATCATCAGCGGGGTTATCGCTAATCGTCGGGTCCACATGATTTTGGTGGACACCGGGGCTTCGTGCAACCTGATGAAGCGCGAAGTAGCTGAGATGCTGACAGCCGCTGCTCATGATCTCGCTATCGCTAATATAACCCTCTGGCATTCGACTAGAGGAGTATCATTCCATGCAGGAAAATTCTGTTAACGATCACTTTAGGAGATCATGTTAAGGAATAAAATAAGGGTACAAGCACGGAAACCCTAGAATTTATTGTTGTAGAAGTGGATTTGGCTTATAACGCCATCATCGGACGGATCGGTCTCAGTAAGTTTGTGGTGGTCCCTTCTACTCATCATATGATGTTCAAGTTCCCCTCCACTCACAGAGTCATTTATGTTAAGGAGGACCAAACAGTAGCAAGACAGTGCTACATGAGCTCTTACCGAACTTCGGTACCTGTTAAAAGGGCCCGAGTGGATTTTCTGGAAGAATTACCGCACCCGAGGCAAGCTATGGAACCCGTCGGGTTCAAACTAATTAATCTGGTTAAGGAGGATTCAACCAAGACTACACGCATCGGGGCACATCTGGCCCCGGCTTTTGAAGAAGAACTGGTCCTCTTGCTGAGAAGCCATGTGGAGATATTCGCATGGACCCCGGACGATGTCCCCGGGATTGACCGATCCGAGAGTGAATATCGGATCAACACTGAGCTCGGAGCTATGCCCATTAGGTAAAAAAGGAGACGTTATTCTCCTGAAAATATTGATGTCATCCGGGCTGAGGTGAAAAAATTGATGCGGTCGGGGTTTATCAGAGAGATTCACTATACTGAATGGGTTGCAAACCCGATGGTGGTCTCCAATGCAGATGGGAAATGGCGGATGTGCATTAACTTCACCGACGTCAACAAGAGTAATCCATTCCCCCTGCTGCATATTGACCGTTTGGTGGACGCTGTGGCTGGCAGCACAATGATGAGTACCATAGATGCTTACTTCGGGTACCATCAGATCTTTCTCGTTGAAGAGGATCAAAAGAAATCGGCCTTCATGACCGAAGATGGCGTCTATTGTTATGTGGTTATGTTGTTTGGCTTAAAGAACGCATGAGCAACATACTAGAGGTTGGTCAATAAAATCTTTAGAGATCTTATAAGCCATATAATGGAAGTGTATGTTGATGATATGATTGTCAAAACTATAAATGATGAAGACCATATTCCTTATTTGTCTCGCTGTTTCGAAGTATGCCGCAAATATAAGCTCAAACTAAACCCGAACAAGTGTTGTTTAGGGATTTAGAGTGATAAACTCCTAGGAAATTATGTTTCTGAGAAAGGTATAGAGGTTAATATGAGAAAGTTCATGCTATCATTGATATGCAACCTCCGAGAAATAAATGGAAATTCCAAAGGCTTACTGGCCGTCTAGCTTCGTTAAACAGACTTATTTCTATATCCACGGATCGAGCCTTGCCCTTCTTTAGAGTATTGAGAAAAGCGAGTCACTTAGACTGGACCGAGGAATGTGATTAGACATTCTCATATTTGAAAAATCCTGCAATGAACCTTTGGGATTATATTTAGTTGTATCAGAGGTAGCAGTGAGTGCAGCTCTGGTTACCATCATAGATGACGTTCACAAACATGTTCATTATGTAAATCACTCCATAGTATCGGCTGAAACTAGATAAACGACCCTAGAAAAGTTCGTGCTGGCGTTATAGAAGGTTATATCTAAGTTGAAGCATTATTTTGAAGGCCGGACGGTTTATGTCTATACTGATCAGCCTCTTAAAGTAGTTCTAAATCAGGCAAATCTGAATTAGAGATTATCGAAGTGGGCAATCAAGATCAGCTCCATGTATCTGGAATTCTTGCCCCGAAGGGTGATCAAGGCATAGGTTCTCGTTGATTTCGTGGTCCAAATGACTCGATCAGCTATATTCCTAAACCAAGAGGATGATCGGTGGACCTTTCATGTTGATGGATCAACATTCGGAGGAAAAGGGGTGGACATTACCCTTACTAAGCTACAAAGTGATGTTATTCATTCCGTAGTTAAGTTCTCATTTTCTGGGACAAATAACATGGTGGAATATGAAGTTGTATTATCGGGAATGACCCTAGCCCGGAAGATGGGAGTTGGCGAAGTGCGAATATTTTCAGATTCCAAGTTGGCGGTGGAACAATTCGCAGGAATATTTGAGACACGTGAGCTCATGATGAAACTGCATCGTGCAAAAGTTCTGGAATTATCTAACAAGTTCATCGAATTTTCCCTTGATCAGGTGCCACGAGAGCAAAATAAGGTCGCCGACGCACGTGACAGATTGGCTGCAAGCGTACCTAATATAAGATCGGGCACTATATCGGTCCATATCCAAGACCAACCTTCAGTCGAGATACCGGTGACCGAACAATTAGTTGAAGAAATCGGGGCTTTATACCATGAACTTCAGGGCTTAAATATTGATGGTATTGAGTCTCGTGGGAACCCACGTGGATGGACCCCTGTATCAAGACTAATTGTTATCTTCCTGAGGACAAGTTGGAAGCTAGAAAAATTGAATTATGGGCTAAGAGATATGTCTTGAGTGACAGACGATTGTTTAAAAAGAGATTCGAGGGACCGCTGTAACGATGTTTGTCCCCTATTGAGGCTGAGGCTGTCATGATTTATGTTCATGAAGGGATATGCGGTATTCACTCAGGGGCCCGATCTTTATATCATCGCGTTATTAGACCCGAGTATTTTTGGTCGACATTACTTGAAGATGCCAAGAAATATACCAAACAATGTGATGTGTGCCAATATGATGCTTCGGTCCCACAACTGTATGGGGATCCCTTATCGGTGACCCCATTACCCTGTCCGTTTGACAGATGGGGAATTGATATCCTCGGACCCTTCCCTCGATCAATAGGACAACGAAAGTTTTGCATAGTGGCAGTGGAGTATTACACTAAGTGGATCGAAGAAGAAGCAGTGGTTATTATTTCTAAGAATGCCGTAACACACTTCTTATAGAGAAACATTGACAGCCGCTTCGGGGTACCCCGAGCGTTGGTATCAGACAACGGGACCCATTTTCGCGGAAATGCCGTTCGGGATTTATGTACTAAGTTGGGTATCACTCAACATTTCTCATCAGTGGCTCATCCCCAAACTAATGGACTCAAAGAAGTATCTAACAAGGTTATCATGAAGGGATTGAAAACCAAGGTAGAAGATCTAGGGGGAAAATGGTCTGAACATATCTACAAGGTTTTATGGGCTTGCAGGACTAGACCTCGCTCAACGACCCTCGAATCACCATTCTCACTGGTATATGGGTCTAAAGCAGTTAGCCCGGTAGAGGTGGCCATCCGATCGCCTCGGATAACTCAGTATAATGAGCATATGAATGGCAATAGGAGATTATTATACCTCAAGATAATTGAAGAAAAGAGAAATGTGATTTACGCGCGGATGTGTTCTTATCAGCGAACAATGGAGCGGGCCCATAACAAACGTGTCCTACCAATGGAGTTCTCTGAAGGCGACCTCGTCCTTAGAAATATTAGGGTTCAGAGGAACGTTGGAAAGTTGGACAGAAATTTGGAAGGACCCTACCGAGTTCTGATGAAATTGGAAGTTGGGGCTTACAAATTGGAAACATTGAATGGTGACGAGATCCCCCGAACTTGGAACATCATGAATTTACGGCGGTATTTCTTGTAAATCTTTGATTATTAATGACAATTCCAATCCAAAAATATATTCTTCTAAACATAAATTGCTTCTAATTAGATGATTGACCGATCCAGAAGTCAGATCTTTTGGACGAGTCTGGACTGGTGACCGTAGCCATTCATCCGTAAGGCTCCCGAGTGGCAATGACCACTCTGACAAGTCAGATGCTCCTACGCTTGCCTAACTCAGAGGATGAATCGCAAAACTCCCAGAACTCACTACGAACTGAACATCCGCTTCGACGACCTTCATTCTTCGGAAAAAACCCTTATACCCCTGAAACTCGCTATACATCGAATGAATAATGGTTGGGATTAGCTCATAAAAACACAAGTTTAGGCCCGGCTTGGGACATATGCATAACCGAAGCTTGGCCAAAGCTATCGACGGGACTTAAATAGAACTAGGGCTCGGCCGAAGCTTATCATAAGACTCAAAATGAACCGGGGCCATGCTTTCCCAATATAATCATGATCTCAATGACAGAATAAGAGCGGTCCTCACATACACCCAGAAGCCCAATAGAATTGATCCCAGTCAAATTTAAACCTAAGGTAAGGTCGTGGACCGAAGAGCCTACGCTCATCGAACAACCCCGATCTTATACTTAGCAAAAATTAATAATGAAAGAGCTTACACCTGACAAGCTTAGTCATTTATAAGGATCTGAACTTAGTTCTGTTAATACCATTCTAACTCTAAACATAGGAAATGAAAAAGAAAGAACTAGTTATTTTAATGAGAATAAGGAATAAAATAAGGGTACAAGCATGGAAACATCCCTAATTTATCTGCCCCTCTTCCTTATCCTCGCCCTCATTATCCTTTGGTCCAGTCTAGCCCGCAAGCTGCTTCAGGTATTCTTCTTGTTCAACAATCTTCTGGTTGATTGCCCTTTCCATTTCATCAAAAAGGGGGAAGAATAGATCGTCCTCCAAAACAGGTTCTTCCAGAGAATGAATTGCCTAAAAATCTCAATCCTTCTCCAGAGGATAGATCAACTTCCACTTCTCATCATCGGGGGATAGCCTGAATTGCTTCGTAACTTGGTCTCGCATATTGCCCAGGTACTTAGCAATATACGTACCGTTGATATTATGTGCCAAGGCAAATAACAATGGGGACCGAGCGAACTCCAGAACGATTTCCCGAACTGAACTCTCTTCCGCGGTGCAGGTTTGAGTGAGACTTGCTTCCAAGCTCGTCTTTTCTTCTAGGGGCCCGAACTTGGACTTGACCCACCTCCTCATCTTTCTCCCGCAACCTGGCCTCCAATTCCATGACCCGGGACTTGGCGGATTCAGCTTCCTCCTGAGCTGCTTTATATTTCTGGCCCAGCTCAGAGATCTAACTTTCTAGAAGGGAGACATGTGTCCCCGCTCCCAGTAGTTCGTTGTTCAGCCGATCCCGCTCCTCCCGAATAGCCACAAGCTCTCTATGTTTTATTTCAACTTGACTTTTAGCTTAGGCAAGTTGCCTTTTATTTCCTATTAAAATGCTATTCGCAATAGGAAATTACGATTGGTGTTAAAATACAAAGCCAATTCGTAATCGATTGTATTTCATGGGATTCTCCAATACAATCGTTGAATGGACTGTTGAAATAAGCTGAAATTTGAGTCATATAGGTGGTTAAGGAATAAGTTTTTTCATGAAAGATTGTATCTTTTCATGAAATGGTGTGTCTTTTAGAATAAGGTTAGATAGAAACTAGTAGTTATGTTGTTATCTTATATATATATGATCAAACAGAATGTAATAGATGTGAAGTTTCATGAATAAAAAGTACCTTTTCATTTCATTCTCTTGGTGTTGATCATTGTGGCATTTCATCGAACACCTTGCCTACAAGAAGAATAACAAAAGGATTATACGATGTTTATTCTTGGCTGAACCAAACACAAATCCTGCAAAGCAAAACAGATTCAACAATTACATATACCTCCAACAAAGTGGTATCGGAGCACATACGATCCTACAAACATGTCCAACGGATATATGCCTGTTCCAACATTAATAAAAGAAAATTTTGAGAATTGGTGCCTAAGAATGCAAGCATTATTTGGAGCCTATGAAGTATTAGATGTAATCAAAGTTGAAGCCGCTGAAACTGATCCTGCAGCCCAAAAGAAAGACAAGAAAGCCTTGTCTTTAATATATCAAGCATTGGATGAGAAGATGTTTGAGAAAGTGGCAGCAGCCACTTCATCCAAGCAAGCATGGGATATGCTTAAAGCCTCATTTCAAGGGGTAGATAAAGTGAAGAAAGTAAGGTTGCAGACATTACGAGGAGAATTCGAGTCTCTTAAACAAAATTCTGGTGAGATGGTTAACGATTATATCATCAGAATACAAGGTGTCACAAATCAAATGAAACGACTTGGTGAAACAATTGAAGACACTCGCATTGTGGAAAAGGTTCTCCGCTCTTTGGAAACTAAGTATGATTATATTGCAGTGGCTATAGAGGAAGGAAATGACATTGATCAAATGTCATTGGATGAATTAAGTGGCTCTCTTCAAGCCTATGAAGAAAGACTTAAACGAAGTGAAAATTCTGCTGCGCAACTCCTTCAAATGAGATCATCTGAATCTGAAAAAACAGAAAAACGAAGTTGGAATCCACGTGGCCGTGGAAGAGGCCGAGGGCCATTTAGAGGACGAGGACGTGGTCGTTGGAACACTCATTCTAATGAGAAAGAAAAGGAATTCTCTCAATCTCAACGTGGTAGGGGGCGTTGGAATGGAAGAGGTAGAGGAGGATGGCATTCAAATGGATTCGCTGATTCGTATAAATCAGATAAATCAAATGTGGAATGCTATAATTGTCACAAGAAGGGGCATTATGCATGGGAATGCAAGAATGAAAGTGAAGAACAAATGCATATTGCACAAGAAAGTACTCCTACGGAAGATACCCCTGTTCTTCTTATGGATAGTAAAGAAAAACTTGATTTAGAAAAGTCAAATGTTTGGTATATGGATTCTGGAGCCAGCAACCATATGTGTGGAGAAAGAAAATTGTTCTATGGTTTTGATGAATCATATGGAGGAAATATCACACTTGGGGATTCTTCGAAAATTAAAGTTGCCGGGAAGGGTCATATTATTTTTCGATTAAATGATGGCAGCCACAAATCAATCTCCGAAGTTCTATTTGTTCCCGGGCTGAAATGTAATATTTTGAGCATGGGACAGCTTCTAGAGAAGGGATTTAATATTCATTTGGAAAACAAAAGATTAACAATGAAGGATGACACAAATAGGATCATTGCAAGCCTAGAAATGACAATCAACCGAATGTTTTTATTAAACATCGATCATGTATTTCCAATGTGTTTGAAGGCTTGCTATGACAATAAGGCTTGGATTTGGCATATAAGATATGGTCATGTAAATTTTGATAGTTTGACTAATCTAAGTAGAAAAACAATGGTGAACGGCATGCCAAGAATATCACATCCCAACCAAATATGTGAAGGATGTGTGTTTGGAAAGCAAANGAAACTAACAGCTTGTGAGATAGTCTTCAAGTGGAATTGTCTTTCTGCTGCGCTTCTCTCTGGCGAGCAATGTCTGTGGAAGGGCTAAAAGGCTTAATGGCACCACGGCGATGAAAATTGCCGACCTTCTTGAAATGGGAAATTGAAAAATGTCTAAATTTTTCTCTTCACGCAATGAATTTGGAGGAGATTGAAGATTTGGTAATGGCCATTTCATACTGGCTCTAAGGGAAGCCATAGCCGGGTCAGTTTTTAGTTAATCCAGTAGCAGGACCAGACCATTGGCTCAGAGAAGATTTCAGGGAATGGGTATCCAAATTAATTACAAAGTAACAAAAAGCTCCGATTTTTGTCCTCACAGTGAAGATAAAAAAAATTAACCCCTTAAATTTAAGAACTCATTAAATTGTTGGAACGCGGCGTTTGCCAATGCAGACACCGTTTCAGGGAAATGCTTCGACCAAAATCTTGATATTTTTTACTGAAACGGTGTGACCCTTAGAATTGCCGCGCACCCACGACTATAAATAAACACAGATGCCATCCCAATTTTCATATTCCTCATCTATAATACATATATTGCTAGGAACGCAGATAATGGAGAGGAACTACGTGAACGTGATGCTCATCGTTGTTTTTCTGGTAGCGGCTGTTGAAATAAGCTTTCTTGAAAGAAAATTCAACTTTGTTTGTTTTGTGAAAACAAAACAAACAAATTCAATTTTCTTTCTATGGAGAAAGAAAATTGTTCTATGGTTTTGATGAATCATATGGAGGAAATATCACACTTGGGGATTCTTCGAAAATTAAAGTTGCCGGGAAGGGTCATATTATTTTTCGATTAAATGATGGCAGCCACAAATCAATCTCCGAAGTTCTATTTGTTCCCGGGCTGAAATGTAATATTTTGAGCATGGGACAGCTTCTAGAGAAGGGATTTAATATTCATTTGGAAAACAAAAGATTAACAATGAAGGATGACACAAATAGGATCATTGCAAGCCTAGAAATGACAATCAACCGAATGTTTTTATTAAACATCGATCATGTATTTCCAATGTGTTTGAAGGCTTGCTATGACAATAAGGCTTGGATTTGGCATATNAAGGGATACAAGCAAAAAGAAGGTATTGATTTTGATGAAGTTTTTGCACCGGTGGCTAGACTAGAAACAATCCGTTTGATCATTGCTTTGGCAGCACAACATAAATGGAAAATTTTGCAACTTGATGTGAAGGCTGCATTTTTAAATGGATTTTTGGAGGAAGAAGTTTATGTTGATCAACCACCAGGATATATAGTTAAAGGATCCGAAGACAAGGTTCTAAAGCTGAATAAAGCACTTTATGGGTTGAAACAAGTTCCACGGGCTTGGAACAACAGAATTGATACTTATTTTAAGGATAAAGGTTTTTCTCGCTGTCCACATGAGCATTCCTTGTACATTCGAGTAAACAAGAATGCTGGAATTTTAATAGTATGTCTTTATGTAGACGATTTAATAGTAACTGGAAGTGAAGGGGCTGAAATTGAAGGTTTCAAAGCTGAAATGAAGAGAGAATTTGATATGACTGATATTGGTTTGATGAATTTTTATCTGGGAATTCAAGTGAAACAAGAAGAAAACGGAATCTTCATTGGTCAAGAACATTTTGCTAAAGATATCCTTAAGAGGTTTCATATGAAGGATTGCAACCCTGTTGAGACTCCAATTGAATGTGGAGTTAAGTTGTCAATTGATGATACTTCCGATAAAGTTGATGCATCAATGTACAAAAGTTTGATAGGAAGCCTAAGATATCTAACAAGTACAAGACCAGACATTGTTTTTTCAGTTGCACTTGTAAGTAGATTCATGGAGACACCAACAGAGTTACATCTTAAAGCTGCTAAAAGAATATTGAGGTACATAAGTGGAACCACCAGCCTCGGAATGTGGTATGGATGTGCTGAAAATTTCGAATTATATGGATATAGCGATAGTGATTGGGCTGGTAGTCGAGATGATTCAAAAAGTACAACCGGATTTACATTTTTCTTTGGAGATTCAGCGGTGGTTTGGAGTTCAAAGAAACAGCCTATTGTTACATTATCTACATGTGAAGCGGAGTATGTTGCTGCAAATGCATGTGTGTGTCATGGCATTTGGCTTAGATATGTTCTAGACAACCTCGGATTTCCTTGTGATGAGCCAACAAAGATATACATTGATAACAAGTCGGCTATCGCTCTCGGAAAGAATCCGGTGTTTCATGCTAGAAGCAAACATATTGGAACAAGATTTCATTTCATTAGAGAATGTGTGAAAGACAAGAAAGTTGAATTATTCTATGTGAAGGGAGATGATCAAGTAGCTGATATATTCACTAAGCCTTTAAAGAGTACAACATTCATCCGGTTGAGAAATCTACTCGGAATGAAGAAAATTTCTGCTTAAAGGAGGATGTTGAAATAAGCTGAAATTTGAGTCATATAGGTGGTTAAGGAATAAGTTTTTTCATGAAAGATTGTATCTTTTCATGAAATGGTGTGTCTTTTAGAATAAGGTTAGATAGAAACTAGTAGTTATGTTGTTATCTTATATATATATGATCAAACAGAATGTAATAGATGTGAAGTTTCATGAATAAAAAGTACATTTTCATTTCATTCTCTTGGTGTTGATCATTGTGGCATTTCATCGAACACCTTGCCTACAAGAAGAATAACAAAAGGATTATACGATGTTTATTCTTGGCTGAACCAAACACAAATCCTGCAAAGCAAAACAGATTCAACAATTACATATACCTCCAACATGGACATGATTGTTGATGTCCCATAATGTTATTTGGATAGCCCGCCCGACACATGTGTTTGAAGTGGGTTGGGTCGATTGTCCATATTTATTGGTCGTTGAGTGGGGCGGAAGTTTTGTGGAAGGAGTAAATGACGGGGTAAAATGGATATTTTGAAGTAGAAGTGGATATTTGGAGTGGTGTGGGGTTTTAAAGAGGGCGTCTGATCATGGGAACAATCCTAGCAGCAGTAGCAGCAGCAGCAGCGCCCATTGCCTTTTTAATTAATGGCGCCTGTGCCCCTGTAATTCGCCCGCCTCATTCAATGCCCCCCTCCCCCAGTCTTATTCATCATTTTATGTGTATATATTATATAATATGTGTGACAATTGACATAGATCAGCTACCTACTATCATATTTATATATATAGTAAGTACGTATTTAATAGGTTCAAGATAAACCCTTCATAATAAAACCATATAAAAGAGTTTGAGCTACTTTNAACCACCGGCTATCACAAGCCCTGTTCCAACAAACAGAGGGTACGAAAGCGACCCAGACGCGCCGAGCTCCGATGAAGAGGAGATTATCAGGCGCGGAGTAACAATGAGGAGGCCGAGATACCAATCTACTCTATCTCCTCCAATTAGAACTCCAACTCCCGTTCGTGGGACGGACCAGGAACAGATGCAGAGGCGCATCGATGAGCTTACCAGGGAGTTGGAAACCCTACGAACGCAGAGGGATTGCGGTCCTAATCTGGGGCGTAATGCTGGGCTACTTGATCGGGCCATGGATGACCGGGTCAGGCGGAGCAAGGATGATGACTGGTGGCATAATCTGCATATGGCCCAGGCGTCATCCCAACAATCTGGATGCGTCTCCTCCGCGCTGGGAGATTTGATGCTCCCGTTTTCCGAAGAGATCTGGGCGGTAGTCCCCGATCGAAGGGGCAAGCGGGCTGACTCACCCAGAGCGGGCCATCAGGGTGACGATCGTCACAAGCCAAGGGGAAGAGACAATCGAGGTCAGCCCCGACACTACAACAACCGGGCGGGAGACCGAAGATCTCCCCAACCCGAATAGGATAGAGGCCAATACAGTCAAGAGAACCGTAGCCAAGGTCGAAGGAGGAGATGGCGGGGTCACAGCGGCAAGGCCCAGCGAAATGAAGGAGATAGTAGGGAGCAGCCAGCTCCCCCACCTGCCGAAGTGGGCACGCAACCTCTCCCAAATGAGGAGGTGCCCAGAGAAAGAGAGGTCGCCGGAGATATTTATGTTATCTCCGGCGGAATAAGGATCAACGAGTCGGTCAGGGACCGAAAGAGAGCTGCACGTGAGGAGTTTCCAGAAAACTCCGAATCTGTGGCGCTGGTCAAGTACGAATCGCCAAAGCGGTCCTCGACCTTTGAGAGCGATATAATCTTTACCGCAGCCGATCGAGAAGGAGTTACCGATCCGTGTGATGATCCACTCATTATCACTGGAGTTATCGCCAACCGACGGGTCCATAGGATTCTGTTGGACACCGGGGCTTCATGCAATCTGATAAAGCGTGAAGTGGCGGAGATGCTAGGAGCCGCGGCCCATGATCTTCCTATTGCCAATATAACCCTCTGGTCGTTCGACCAGAGAAGTGTTATCCCATGCGGGAAAATTCTTTTCCCAGTCACACTAGGAGAAACGGGCAGGGACCGATCGAAAACCCTGGAATTCATAGTCGTTGAAGTCGATCTGGCTTACAACGCTATCATTGGACGGACCGGCCTCAGTAAGTTTGAGGCGGTCCCTTCTACGTACCATATGATGCTCAAGTTCCCCTCCACTCATGGAGTGATTTTAGTTAAGGGGAACCAGAAAGTAGCAAGACAGTGCTACATGAGCTCGTGCCGAACCTTGGCATTGATCAAGAGAGCTCGGGTGGATTTGCTCGAAGAGCCCCGGCACCTGAGGCAAACTATGGAACCCGTTGGGTTCAAGCTTATCAATTTGGTTGAGGATGACTCAACCAAGACTACTCGCATCGGGGCACATCTGGCCCCGACCTTCGAAGAAGAACTGGTCCGCTTGCTAAGAAGCAATGTGGACATCTTCGCTTGGACCCCAGACGATGTTCCGGGGATTGACTGATCCGAGAGTGAGCATCGGATCAACACTGAGCCCGAAACCAAGCCTATAAGGCAAAAGAGGAGACGCTATTCTCCTGAGAATATTGAAATCATCCGAGTAGAGGTGAACAGGTTGCTGCGGTCGGGTTTCATCAGGGAGATTCACTACACTGCGGTCGGGTTTCATCTCCAAGGCAGATGGGAAGTGGAGGATGTGTGTGGATTTTACCAACGTCAACAAGAGCTGTGAGTCGGACCCTTTCCCACTACCACATATTAACCGATTGGTGGATGCTGTGGCTGGCAGCACCATGATGAGTACCATGGACGCTTACTCCGGGTACCATCATATCTACCTTGCTAAGGAAGATCAAAATAAGTCATCATTCATGACAGAAGACGGCGTTTACTGCTACGAAGTTATGCTTTTTGGCTTAAAGAACGCCGGAGCAACATACCAAAGGCTGGTCAACAAGATCATTAGGGAGTTAATAGGTCATATTATGGAAGTGTATGTTGATGATATGATTGTCAAGTCTATGAATGATGAAGATCATATTCCTTACTTGTTTCGCTGTTTCGAAGTATGCCAAAAATATAAACTCAAACTAAATCCAAACAAGTGTTGCTTCGGGATTCGAAGGGCAATTTCCTTGGATATTACGTTTCTGAGAAAGACATCGAGGTTAATCCGGAGAAAGTCCAGGCTATTATTGACATGCAACCTCCGAGAAACAAGTGAGAATTTCAAAGGTTGGATGGCCGATTGGCGGCGCTGAGCAGGTTTATTTCTAGGTCCACAAACCGGGCTCCACCTTTTTTCAGGACATTGAGAAAAGCCAGCCATCTTGGCTGGACCGAAGAGTGCGATCGGGTATTCTCCGACTTAAAAACTTATTTGAGCACTCCTCCTGTAATGGTGAGCCCAACATGCCATGAACCCTTATGGTTATATTTGGCTGTGTCCGAAGCTGTAGTCAGCGCAGCCCTAGTGACCATTGGGGATGATATTCACCGACATGTTTACTACGTGAGTCATTCCCTGGTACCAGCCGAAACCAGATACACAACCGTGGAAAAATTCATGTTTGCCTTGCAGAAAGCTATATCAAAGCTTAAACACTATTTCGAAGGCCGAAAGGTTTATGTGTATACTGAACAGCCTTTGAAGGCGGTTTTGAATCAGGCGGATTCTAATGAAAGGTTGGCCAAGTGGAAGATCAAGATCATCTCCATGTATCTGGAATTCTTTCCCCGAAGGGCGATCAAAGCTCAAGTCCTCGCGGATTTCGTGGTCGAGATGACCCGATCGCTCATATTTCTAAACCAAGAGGACAACCGATGGGTTATTTATGTTGATGGATTAACCTTCGAGGGAACGGGAGCGGGCATCACACTCACTACACTTCAAGGCGACGTTATCCACTCCGCAGTCAAGTTCTTGTTTTCTGGAACGAATAACGTGGTGGAATACGAGGCCGTTTAATCGGGGATGACCTTAGCTCAAAAGATGGGAGTTGCAAAAGTGCGAATGTACTCAGACTCCAAATTGGTGGTGGAGCAATTCGCAGGACGATTCGAAACACATGAGCAACCATGAAACTATACCATTCGAAAGTCTTTGAAATGGCAAAGAAGTTCCGTGAGTTCTCACTTGACCACGTGCCTAGAGAACAAAATAAGGTGGCCGATTCGTTAGCCAGACTGGCTGCAGGCTTACCAGACATTGGACCAGGCATAATATCGGTCCATATTCAGGATCGACCTTCGGTCGAAATTTCTGTGACCGAACAGTCGTTCGAGGAGGTGGGAGCTTTATGCCATGAACTCCAAGACTTAAAGATTAACGCCGTTGACTTACCAGAAGATCCCATGTAGATGGCCCCTTTAATCAAGTATTTGACCAACGGCCATCTACCGAAGAATGCATCAGAGGCCAGGAAAAATGAAACCCGGGCGACGCGATATGTGATGAATGACGTGCATTTATTCAAGAAAAGCTTTGAGGGACCGCTCCTGTGATGCTTATCCCCTTTAGAGACTGAGGCCGTCACGATTTATGTTTATGAGGAGATGTGCGGCATACATTCTGGGGCCCGATCGATATATCATCGTGTCATTAGAGCCGGTTATTTCTGACCAACGCTCCTTGAGGATGCTAAGAAGTACACAAGACGATGCGCTGCTTGCTAACACCATTCCCCAGTTCCCCAACTACCAGGGGCATCTTTGTCGATGACCCCACTTCCCTGTCCATTTGACAGATGAGGGATTGATATTTTGGGACCGTTTCCTCGATCGGTCCAGCAGCGAAAGTTTTGCATTGTGGATGTTGAATATTATACAAAGTGGATCGAGGCTGAAGCTGTGGCTATTATCTCTGAAAAGGTTGTGAAGCACTTCCTATGGAGGAACATCATAAGCCGTTTTGGAGTACCTCGAGCTTTTGTATCTGATAATGGACTTCAATTCCGCGGAAAAGCCGTTCGGGATCTTTGCGTCAAATTGGGTATCGCTCAACACTTCTCATCGGTGGCTCATCCCCAGACCAACGGATTGACGGAGGTCTCCAACAAAGTTATCCTGAAAGGATTAAAAACTAAGTTGGAAGACTTGGGGGGGAAGTGGTCCGATCACATCTACAATGTGCTATGGGCTTACCGCACTACTCCTCGTTCAACGACTCAGGAATCTCCATTCTCTTTGGTATATGGATCCGAAGCGGTCAGTTCAGTGGAGGTAGCCATAAGGTCACCTCGGATAACCAGTATGACGAGCATCTGAATAATGAACGAAGATCCCTGGATTTGGTGATGATTGAAGAAAAAAGAAACGACATTTATGCGCGCATGTGTGCTAATCAAAGAACAATGGAGCGAGCTCATAACAAATGGGTTGTGCCCAGGCAATTCTCGGAAGGCGACCTCGTTCTCAGGAATGTAAGAGTTCGGAGTAATGTTAGGAACCTAGACAGAAATTGGGAAGGGCCCTATCGGGTCATGAAGAACCTGGGTGCTGGGGCTTATAAGCTAGAAAATCTGGATGGAAGTGAGATCCCCCGAACCTGGAATGTTATGAACTTAAGGCGTTATTTTATATAGATAATTTGACATATTTGGTAACTCTGAACTTTAAAACGTTTCTTATGCATGAATAGGTTACAATAGATGCAATATAAATAATTTCTAGCTAAATGATTTTGGAGTTGGATTTTCTGGACGAGTTTGGACTGGTGACTGTAGCCATCATCCATAAGGCTCCCAAGTAGTGTGACCGCTCTGACGAGTCAGTTGCTTCCACGATTGCTGAGTACTTAGATGAATCGCATACTCCCAGAACTTACTACGAACTCAATTTCCCCCTTCAAACGGCACTCATCACCTAAAAGTAGCCCTTGCGCCATTGTGCTTAATCCATGAGCGAGATAACAAGGACAGAGTTAACCTGTCAAATTGCGAGCCAAAGCCCGCCATGGGACTATTTTAAGAACCGGGGCTTTGGCTAAAATTTGTCGTGTGACTCATGGAGAACCACAGCAACGACGCCAAAGTTATAAAATTTTATGGGACGGATTCAAGTGTGATCTATTGGTATAGTTGGGGTTCCCTAACTTACTAGACTTAACATGATTCAAAGTTAAGTTGAGAAGACCGTTCGGTCCAGATTTGACTTAAGCCCCGACCTTATACTTAGCAAATGCAGATTTAACAAAAGGAAGATGTTTTATTCAAGAACGTGGAGTTTACAAATACAGGAAGGAAAGAACTGGAAATTAAATCATAATCTATTTGTCCTTCTTCCTTATCTGCTCCACCGGAATTCTCTGCAATCCATGCCTTGAGATCCTCCACTTTCTTTCCCCTTTCCTCAACTATTTCGTTGACCAATCTCTCCATCAGGTCAAAGAAGGGATAGTTGGGATCATTCTCCAACGGGGGCTCATCTAATTCGGAGATCTCACGGAAGTTTCCATCCCTGGTTAAAGGTCAATCGTCTCCCAACGATCATCTTCGGGATCCAGACCAAACTTGTTGACTATTTGGTCCTTCAAATTGTCCATATATTGGGAGACGTTCGGCCCGTAAACGTTTGCCGCTAAGGCAAACATAACGGTCAATCGGGCAAAACCCAAAAGGGCTTCCCGAACCGCACCCTCAGTTGATCCTTGGACCCTAACCAAGTCTTCTTAAGTGCTTCTCTTTCTTCCTTCAAGGCATTCTTCTCTTCCTGGGATTGCAAGAGAAGTCTGTTGCTTTCGTCAGATATCTCTTGTATCTGACGCTCCAATTCCAAAACTCGAGCCGTGGCGGAGTTTGCTGCTGCTTGGGCCTCTCCCGCCTTAGAAGCAGCTAAGGATAACTTAGTACCCACTCCAAGCAGCTCTCCGTTCAGACGGTCCCGATCGGCTCTAACCGATTACAGCTCTTTCTGTTTGATCTCAACTTGCCGCTGAGCTAAGGCAAGTTAGCCTTACAGATCTTCAAACGCCGAGGAGATGCTTCAGCTGAGCTGGACGGTGGAAGCGAGGTCTAAGGCTCTTCTATGTGCCTGCAAGAGTCAGATTGGATTAAGAACGTATACCCGAGCGGGGCAGCATGAGCTGAATACAATTTACCACAGCTTGGGACTCCAGATAGGCTGACGCCAAGCTGGGCAGCGCGCCATCAATACCGGGCAGATTTTTCTTCCCCAAGAACCGGTATTCTTCGATGGCGGCATACTTCCATGAATGGGGGACTCTTTTCGGTACCCGGGCCTTAAAAACGGAGACTACCATCTCCCGGATAGCCCCGCGAATGGCCTCGGGGTTAGACGAGTACGGGGCTGGTTTCTCCCAGATTGTGACCCCTTTCGCCGGGATCGGGACTGCGGGCCTACTCACAGTTGACTGCAGCCTTTTATATTGCTTCGGGGCTTCCTTTTCGGGGCCCCGCTTGCTCGTCGACGCAGAGACTGAAGGTCTATGCACTCTATCTCCTAAACTGGATGAAGGGCGGACGTCTTCCACCCACATTGGCCCCTGTATCAACAACCGCACGACGTTAAGATCCAGAGGGGAATTATTCCTGATTCTGTACATGGCAGGAAGGCCTAATGAGCGCATCCTCTTAGAGATAACCTCATCCACCTCGTCCATTGATCGGAGCTCTGGCTTGTGGCTGCTGGAGCTCCCCGATGATCGTGATGGCCCAACCGCGGCGTTGGGCTTAGGTTTTGATGCTTGCAGCTGAGCCTCCTTCTTGGCTTTTGAAGCAGCAGCCATTGCAGCAAGTCGGTTCCCAGACATTGTATCAGTGGAATCTGCAAAAGGAAAATAATAAAGATCAGGAAATATGAATTAAAGAAAGCTAAGTCATACCCGATTCTTCTAACTCAGAAGAGTCAAAACTGGAGAAGATACCCTTCGGGGCAGGGACTCTTTTTCTTCCTGTTACCCCGATCTCTATCAGCTTCTTCTCCCGAAGGATGTCAATTCTTTTCAGACACTGTTCGGGAGGAGGAAGCATTGCCAAGGTGTTGGCAATATCAGGGCGGAATGGGTTGAACCGGCTTCGGTCCAACTTCCCGATGTCTGGGTGGGTTGTTAGGAAGGTAACTTTCAGCAGGTCCTCCCTCGGGATGTCTATCCAGACGTAGTAAGATTCTCATTCATGAAGGGAATCTTCATTGTCTACGATAATACACTCTTTCGTTCGGGTAGTTATATAATATAGCCTGCGACCCCCTAACAACCTTCTTCCCCTACGGGATCCCACCAAGAATAGATTGAAAAAATGCCTGAGGGTTGGCTCTACCCTCTGTTTGTGGCAATAATAAATAAAAGCGATAATATAAATATAACTGCCTGGAAAAAGAGCACAAGTCGGGCAGTGAATCTCCCGAAGAACGGACGCGACAAAAGGGTGAAGAGGAAATCGTAGGCCTGATCTTAGGGAGGCATAGCTAACGGGTATGGCGTTAGTCGGAACGTTCATCTCGGCGGGAAGGAAGCAAAGATCGTCTTCCTTCCCCCTCCAGATGGGATAATGGGCTGGAATGGAAAATTTGACCCGAAATGCTTCAAGGTCCATTGTGGTTATGTCAGGATACCTAGCCCTACGAAGTGCCATGGATGGTTACCTTAGAATTTGCAAGAAATTTGAAGTTGAGGAACGGTTGAGCAAAATCGCAGGAGGATTCTGAAACTGGAGCAATCTGTCGCAAAGTGTGATAATGGCTGCACAAGGCAAAAATCCCGACTTTTATACCGCGTATTGCTCAATCACGGGGTGACACGTCATCACTGCAGGCGGATGCAGTCTGACAGTCTCCCCCCCCTTTGGAATACGGAAAGACGTTAGCTATTGCAGAGCCTAGAATTACGTTTCTACCCTCAACCGCTATGGATTTCAAATTTGAAAATTCACGTCATGAAATTTCTAAGTGCATGATCGGTCCCCAAGGACGCCGTTACAACCAGTTCGGGTACACATTTCCGTTGCTTTGATCGGGCACTTATGTACAAACGATCTCAATCTGTTGATCAAACCCCGATCGTCACCACGGTGGCGACAGAGTCCGAGGGGCTAGTGATGAGATCTCCAGAACCCGATGCCTCGAACATGATCAAAGCCAAGCTTGATCAAAAGAGCCCATACAACGTAAGCCGAACTTGGAGGCCCAGATCCAGCCCACATGAGTGAATGCCCATCCAAACCCCTTGGCCCGATCGACCGTTCCTAGCGATCGGTCCCGATATGTAGGGCCCAGCTTATCGCATGCACCAAGACCAATCGGTCCACATATTACAGGTCTTGCTTCGGGCCATCCATACTCCTCCCATGCAACGACAACCCTTGACAGTCTTGTCAGATGCGTGGTCCAGCGAAGTCGTACAAGCCTCTAGTGGCCAGGGAATAGCCGGCTAGTAGCGCCGAAAGGTCTAGCGCCATGCAGCTCTGAGAAGCCGTTTCCGACGGCTGCTCCGCATGACGTTAGCCGACCTAGCCGCAAAGGACAGACACAAAACGACACCCTACTGTATACAGCACAGTGGGAGTATAAAAAGGACACTTAGGGCGTGAGAAAAGGATCTTCCGACTTTCCTTGGAGCTTTCGCATAGAGAACTCTCTGTCGATTTATTTTCGATACTTCTCTTCCTCTTTGTTGTCTAAAGAACAAACATGATCTTTGTGATCATTAACTTGCTTATTGAACCGACTAAGGGCACTTCCTTTAGCCCTTAGTCAAGTGGTTTTTTCCTCGTCTTTGAGGTTTTCCACTCTAAAATCGATGTGTCCTTTCACCTTTGGTTTATAATCGTTCTCCATACATCAAATAAATTATAAACGAGTTCGTCTTGCAACGAATCGGTCGACTGTTGACACCCCCGGTTTTCAAACTACAACAATGTTTATAGAGAGAAAGCTTATGTGATGAGAGAATGAAGTTTCATGACGGACATAGTTGTGGATGGTCTAACATTCTTCTTGGATAAATTTTAAAAATTATCTTCTTCTTCTGCAAATTTTGTATTTGTCAAATAGTTTTTTTGGTAAAAAATTGTTAATTAACCTATGCACATATTTTATTTGTTAAATAACATACCTATATATGAATATAAATAAATCAAATGATTAATAATATTACTTATTTTTTCCAATTAAAAAAATATAATAAATTAAAATACAATATATTATACAAATTCGACCATTTCAAATACAATATATTTTAAATGTATTGTATTAAAATGTATTATTTATTATTAATTAAAATATATAAATGTATCATATTTATCAAATAAAATACATATATTATTCAATCAAACCTTTATCAAAACATGTTATTTGGGAAATACAAAATTAGTGGTAGACTATTTTGTAAATTTAACATAGAAATGATAAAAGTTCAACGACGTCTGGGACCCAACAATTTGTTGTATTGTGATGATTTGATGACGTAAACATGATTAAAAGTATCAATAATTTAGACTTGATAGGGACTATTTCAACATTATCAAAAACTTTTACAATTTATTTTGTATTTTTGTGATGGAAAATCATATTAGTCACACATATAAAGAAAATTTTACCCTTGCCCTACATGTGAGCCATTTGGGTTCCAAATATTAGGTTAAATGGGCCTACTTAGTGTAAAACATTATTTTGTTAATTAAAAAAACAATTGTTTTTATCTAACTAATAACCATATATATGAATTGCACAGTGGAGTCGAAGTCACTAAAATTTTATGAATTTAGTAAATTTAATCTGTTAACTATGTTATATATTTTGATATTTTTTGTAAAGTGCGAAATAATTTCCCAAAATTTTAATTTTGCAAGATTTCAATTACAAAAATTGAAAGACATTAGGTATGAACTTTGATTATTTTTAAAATTAGTTTTGCCAAATATAACAAATTATATAGTTTAATTTTAGTGAACATCTAATTATCAAATGGACAAAATTTCAAAACCTTACTCGTAAAATATAACATCACTTTATCATTTGTATTTATACACATTAATATTCATTTTATGATGTCTCAGCTCATCTAGTATAATATGTTTAAATATTTAATAAAAAGCAAATTCTGTCATCGTATAGTTTCCCACCAACACAACACAATCTAAAAAGTGCAACATAACAATTATTCAGACAAGAACCTTAAAGAAACAGGCATGTTTTAAGTACAGTTACATTACTACTATTGCTGCAATGAAGCTTACACCAATATTACACGGTCACGATTATTGCATCTATAGAGAACAGAAACCTCGAGGAAGCCCCAGCAATTCGATCCACATTGCAATGTTACACTTTTTTTATTATTTGCACAACATCTTCATCTTCAAGCTCGTGCTCCTGTAGAAGTACTACGAGTGATGTGAATGAAGAAATAGATGAATTTATTAAGAAATTTTACCTTGCCGACTCGTTGCGGTTTATGCTTCGCACTTGAACCCCACACCAGTGCACTGCTCGGAAAACGAACCATCAAGTACCAAAAACTCAATGCAACAGGAGAATGAAGACTTACTATTTGAATTGCTTAAGCATGTCTTTGTGAATTTGATTGCAAAAATCATCCATTGTTCTTCTTTTAGCTGAAAGTATTACGGGATCTTCGTAATCTGGATTCATTCCCTTCGGTTTTGTATAAATACGAGTCAAATTCAAATATTCCCATATCTTCTCAAGGAGTCCATCAAGGTTCCATTCCAAATGAGCACTGAAATGAACATATAAGTACAAAAAAACTGATAATATATCGTGGTTTTATAGTATCACCTAACAGGGCAATAATGCGGAAGTTTATCCAAAATCTCGAGCTCTTCGAACGTAATCTGATCGATTTTGTTAACAACATATATACAAGGCATGTATACTCGACTCCCTTCGATGACATCGATAAGGTCATCTGCAGATGCATCGTATCTCAGATTTATATTAGCATTGTGTATTCGATACTCGCCACAAATCGCCTTTACGGTTTCAAGATCAAGACTTGTGTTATTAATCGTAGATGTAAGATTAATCCCGCCTTTATCTTTTCGTTGGAATGTCAAATTTGGTGGTTCTTTGTTTAATCTGTGTTCGAAAAAGAAGCATTTTTATTTTTTCAAGTATCATCGAATAAAGCCTTACTAGTTACCTTATACCGAACCCCTCAAGCTCCTTCTCGATTAGTCGTTTATGAGTTATCGGCTTTATCGCATCCAGTACGATCAAGATGCAGTTACAAGTTCGAGCTGTACTGATGACCTAACCAGAGAATAAAACAAGTGAAAATAACAAAAATTTAACAAGAACTAGACGTAAATTACCTGTCGGCCTCTACCCTTCCCGTCTTTGGCACCTTCGATAATACCGGGAAGATCCAATAACTGTGAAATTTGAATGAATCACAACAAATAAAACGATACAAAGGGATCGATGATTTCAGTAAGCATTTAGAAAATACCTGAATTTTAGCTCCTCGATAAGTGATCACACCAGGGATGCAAGTAAGAGTAGTAAATTCATATGAAGCAACCTAAAAATAACAAAGTAGTGGTTATTGAAGTTCGATATACGTATAAAAAGCAATATGATACAAAAGAACAATGTCACTTATAAGATGAAGCAAAAGACCTCAGAAAAAGTTCCTGTCAATTTATTCAGAAGTGTCGACTTTCCGACTGAAGGGAAACCAACAAGTCCAACTCGTGCATCACCACTTTTTGTAACATCGAACCCTTCTCCAGCTCCACCACCTCCTCCTTTCGATGCCGGTGTCAGAATTTCCCTTCGTAGTTTCGCTAGTTTTGCCTGAAACATTTCGATGAATCAGAAAATATGAATCTTGGGAAAAAAACCCAGAAACATACCTTCAACAAGCCAAGATGATGAGCTGTTGCTTTATTTTTTTGGGTTCTAGCCATCTGTATACAAGATAAATACACTGTCTTCAGAAATCTTTACACACCAAATGAACATTACGATTTAAAAAAAGCTACAAAATCAATACTTTAGACCCTAAACTCCCCACAAGTATTGTAATACAAGAAAAAATGAAAACCCCAAAACTTGGCAGTATCATGTCGAAACAATGAAAAGTATCCATTTTGTGATCATAATATTAAGATAAATATGGGCTATTTCCATCAAAACCTATAAACGTGTATACAAGAAAGTTGGTAATTTAGAAATGAATCTAGTAGACCCTCCTCCTAATAATCGACTTTTTTCGTTACCTCATCTTCGATGTCCTTTATTTTCTGCATAACCGTCGCCATTTTTAAAGAATTCAAGGTCTAGCTTCTGAACAATGGTGGGTTGCCGGCGTCGATTCGAACCGGAAAACGCGGCAGCCTACCTCCCTGAGGTGAAAAGGGAACTGTCCAGCAAAACGGGCTTTAGCGTTAATACCACAACTTCTAGAAAACCCAGATTTTAAGTGGCCCATTTGAAATGAAAAAAAACCACCTGTTATACAAACTACCATCACTACGGGCTTGTACAAAAGACCACAACTGTTGTGGAAAAAAGACTCGATTTTTATGTTATTTGTTAAACTTTTTGGGTCGCCCGTCATTAATCGGTGTGAATATGCTATTACAGCAATCTTTGCAAAATGATAGATGAATCTACTCCGCGATTTCATTGGTTTGGTAGTTGTCCACTCCTATTTTCTTTCAAAAGTCGGTATGTGTTTCCCCGGATGAGTTAGGGATCAATCCATGGCTTCACCTACCAAAAGTATTCCACTTCAAACCCACGTGTTATAAAAAGGCTTAAAGATTGACATCGCCGGCCAACCTAACACCACACCTTTCCATTTCACCAACCACCGGTCCGATTTCAGCTTGGCCGACACTAGTTAACGAACCTTCAATCGATCAGAAATATAGGTAAGTTTCTGAGTTCCACGTTTCATCTAGATTTCACTAATCCCATTATGATAGTCTGAATTTTTTTTGGGTAAACGCATTCTTTCCCTGATTACAACTGGAATTCTTTGTTTATGAAAGTTTCGATTTTTATGCTTATAAAATTGAAATTTTGATACTTTGTTATTCTGATTGTAGTTTGAGCATTGAATTATGGAGGCAAAACTCCTCCAAAGTTCTTTGTTGCTTACATCGAGAGGGGCTGAGAGAAAACAGATCAGTTCTGTGCAGTTTTTTAGTTGTAATGTGGTCCAGCATCCATACAAGTGGTCTGTTTCTTGTAATAATATTAAAAGAAAAGGAAGATATGATGACCCTCTTCGTGCGGTTCAATTTCAAGTATCATGTTCTTCTAAAAATGCTCCAGGTGGTGTTAATATCTCAGTTTTGTTCCAAAGTTAATGCACTAAACTTATTCTGCTGTCTGTTTTCAGCATCAGTTCTTAAATCAGATAGTTCTACAGCAGTTTCTGATGAATCAGACAGCATAAAAGTAATCTAAGCAGCTTTCTTAATTATCCAAATAGATTTGAAATGACATGATATTTATTACAGATGCAATTGCTGCGCAAATCAGAAGAACTCGAAGAATGTCTGAACGGAAAATGCATATATTTAGTTGGTGAGTAACAATATAATCTACACCAGATCTCTTGAAAATTTGACTTACGATGCATTACAGGGATGATGGGATCTGGGAAAACAACTGTAGGCAAAATTTTAGCAGAGGTTCTTGGTTATTCATTTTGTGACTGGTTAGTTACCTTGAAATGCCACTCTTTACGTCTCATAAATGAACTGAAATTAAGGTTTTTTAGTGAAATTTCTCAGTGACACACAGATAGAGGAAGCTGCTGGTGGAAGTTCAGTTTCTGAGATATTCAGATTACATGGTGAGAGCTTCTTCAGAGACAATGAGGTTAGTTAACACAAACAAGATTCGAATCATTTTTCGATCTGATTCTTGTACTGCTTTATTTTGTTCATTAGACGAAGGTGCTGCAGAAGCTCTCGTTTATGCGTCGGTTAGTTGTTTCCACGGGTGGTGGTGCTGTNCATGTAACTTCATGCATGTCTTGATGGGAGTCATTAGATCACATTAACTTTTTGCCTCTTCACTTCCTATTCCTTCAATTTTGATTTCTCGTTCTTTTATGTCTTGAATATCTTTTGGACTTTCCAATTCATTTGCCTTTTCCACTTCATAGCATGTGACCGGCCCCTCATTTTCCAATTAACAAAAAACTCCAGGTTGTGTTGCAGGCCAACTTTGCACATTTCTTGGTATTTTGGAGGGTATTCCATAGCTTCGAATATTCTTCATTGAATCGAAATATTGAGAATTCCTTTGAAGTTTTAGGAATGCACTGGTTTTTTTTTCACATTCCATAATGAGCCTTATATTTTTCAACATGAAACTAAAATACTTGACAAATGTAAAAGTTCAACATTTTCAAACAAACCCACGATCTTTTCAAAATCCCACAGTTGTCACCATAAAAGGAAATTTGTAGTTTCCGAACTAGAAGCCTCGATTTGTAGGATAAGTTCGGAAATGGTGAACAATATAGAATTGATAACCATTATTCAAAAGAAGAATGATAGAATCAATATTTGATCTATCGATTCAACAACATAAAAAAAACATAAAAAACGATTTCGATGGTCTCGTAGCCAAGCTACGAGACCACCTATGAACGTGAAATTTAGAAGAACTTCAAAAGGAATGTGTCGACTCAAACTTTCTCAATCAAATATGAAAACCTTTAAATTACAATATTTCAACTAATACATCATATTTATAAAAGATAATTTGGGTTTGTGGCCCAACACATAAATCTTCAAAGGCTCAACGACAACATCAAATCTAATAGCCTTAATCTTTTCGTTGGAATGTCAAATTTGGTGGTTCTTTGTTTAATCTGTGTTCGAAAAAGAAACATTATTATTTTTTCAAGTATCATTAAATAAAGCCTTACTAGTTACCTTATGCCGAACCCCTTAAGCTCATTCTCGATTAGTTGTTTATGAGTTATCGGCTTTATCGCATCCAGTACGATTAAGATGCAGTTGCAAGTTCGAGCTGTACTGATGACCTAACCGGATAATAAAACAAGTGAAAATAGAAGTTAGTTGTTAACGAACACTTAACAAGAACTAGCCGTAAATTACCTGTCGACCTCTACCCTTCCCGTCTTTTGCACCCTCGATAATACCGGGAAGATCCAATGACTGTATGAAATATGAATGAATCAAAACAAATAAAACGATCCAAATGAATCGATGATTTCATTAAGCATTTGAAAATACCTGAATTTTAGCTCCTCGATAAGTGATCACACCAGGGATGCAAGTAAGAGTTGTAAATTCATATGAAGCAACCTAAAAATAACAAAGTAGTGGTTATCGAAGTTCGATATATGTATAAAAAGCAAACAAAGAATAGGCCGAGATAAATAATACGTGGGGCACGTGGGAATAATTAACTTGGGCTTCTATATTATGGGTATATTCCCCTTAATGGGCCTTCTTATAATTAAATTAAATGGGTCATTTTTTATATTGTAATCAAGTATTTATAAGTTGATAAATATTTTTTTATTAGCATGATTAATCCTCGAAGTTCACAAAATATACAAATAAAACCTAGATAATTCGAGAAATTATACAAATTGATCCTTGAAATTCGAGAATTTTGCATAAAAATATAAAACATTAACGGTATCGTTAGAGAGTTATTAATAGACGGTATTGCTAATTTGATTTGTCTCACGGACATTTAATTGAAGTTTGAGATTACAAATGTATATTTTTGTTCAAATAATGTATCATATTTACAATTTCGTAATTTATAGAACATATCATTTACACGATTGGTAAGTTCGAAAGTTGTAGATAAACGTCACACTTTTCTAGTCATAGCTTTAGTGGATAACTTATGCCATGATAATCTTAGGAATTAATTTTTCCTTCTCACTCAATATACAAACGTGATTGTTAGAAAAAAAATTTCTTGCTCATTTTACACGACTCTTCTATGAGTACATTACATTCACCCGATTTTCATAAGTCAATGCCCTCGCGTTCATGTAATATATTGTTCCATCTTTGCTTTAGTGGACTCACAATAAATTTAGGTCTAGTCAAAGTCATTAAATTAAATTGAACTTCATTTTCAAAATAACATGGACATTGATAGTCTGCCTAGTCTAGTCAAATCCCCCAATGACTATGCAAATTCAAAATAATTAAACAATTTATTTATATTAATTAATGGTACATTTTAAGTGCTATTTATATGATTATTAATGATNTATATAAATAATAATTTTGTTGCCAATTTTGAGGAATAATTGCACACACAGTCACACACTTTATTCGATTTCTTAATTTCCTAAAATTGAGTATAAGATATTACAATAATAAAAAATAGTTATATTGCATCTCGAAAAATATGAATTGATTAATTGTGTTTAGCCCATATGATTATTAAATAACTATCTTTCATATTTTAACGGTCCTGGCAATCAAGAAAATTGAAAAAATAATATTTGTTTTCTATAATGAGGCATGTTGATTACGTCTTAGTCTTGATGAATTTTTTAAATATGCTTATAAATGTTGATATTGCACGTAAGACCGTAGCATGTATAACTTGTTATTTTAAATGAATAATAAATCATTTTATGATGAAATATATAATATTCTTTTTATCTTTTTGACATTGGATTAATTTACATACTATATTGCAATTTGAAACGTAAAATATACTGATAAATATAAATAAATTATAGATTTTTCATATTTAACTAATTTATCAAGAGAAAAGTGCATAAGTTACCCACAATTTATAAGATGGGTAAAGACCTAACTTACCAAATTGCGAAAATAATACATAAAATTATCAATATTTTTTCAATTGCATGCTGACCAGCAAAGTTAATATAGTATGCCAATAAGCCTCTATAATATGAAAAATCATACAACATTTACCATTTAAGTTAGAAACTGTACATTAGAAAATAAAAATTAACATCGTCATTAGAGGTTAAATAATAAATGGTAGTGGTAAGTTTATGTGTCTTAGCATTTAAATAAAGTTGGAACTACACAATGTATATTTTTGCTCGATTAATACATTATATTTGCAATTTTAAACTTTGAATATTATGTTTATACAACTCGTAAGTTTAAGGGACGTAAATAAATTGTGTAGTTATAAACTCTGCTGCACCGACTCTCCAATTTTCCTTACGTACCCGTGTCGGACTGCGTCCGACTCTCTGACTCGCTACGACTCTTGACACTTGACACAAAACGACGTCGTTTTGATTATTCATTAATTATATTTTTTATTCATTAGAAAAATGACTTATATGCATTTATGACTTTGTCATATAATCTGTCTACTTGTGAATTAATCGTGTAAGCGATAATGGACCGAAATATGGTTGCTTTTGGGGAGACATGAAATAGAACAACTATATTCATTTTTTATAAAATTAAATTATCTTGTATAATAAATTGATAAACTATTTGTAGTTTAAAAAATATAGTTTATGTAACTTTCAACAAATTTTAACATTATTTAATATTATTTTATTTAAAAATAATAGCCGAGTCGAAAATACGTCTCTTATACTCTTGCTGAATCGTGTCGTGTCGTGTCGAATCGAGTCGTACTGAGTCGGTCGGACGAGTCGGTGTCGCATAGGTTATAAATTGAAAGTGTGTGCGTTATAAACATTATTTAGTTTGTTTAATAATTATTCTTAACATAAACAAAACTATATTTGAATTCAATTTAAAATAATCATTTTTATTTTTAAGTTTTACTAAATTTAAACCTTGGAAACAACATAATAGTTTGTATCATCCAATATATCAATTAATGAATTTCTGAATAAATCAACATTTCATCATGTACTATTGATATAATAAGATAGGTTCAAATTCAATATTTCATGAGATCACCACATTTCAACACAATTCAAATTGTTTTAATATATAGGGTCGAATACTATCTGATTAGTGATTGTATGATGAATCACATATAATATCAATAATGAATAAAATGAGAAAATTACAAAGTTTGTGGTTGGGTTGTTTTGAGTATTCAAACTTTGATTTTTACTCAATCAATTTTATTTTTTGGGAAAGATTTAAATTGTTAAAATTTAAAAATATTAAGGATAATTAGATATTTCTACAACATTATTTTTTATTTATATTTTTATTTGAGTAAATACGGGATCCAGACTTGACTAAGATCAAACGTATGACTTTCTTTTTTATCCCAGTTGATTTCTATTATAAAGATTTAAAGACCCAATCAATAGGATTTATAAAATAAAATTAAATAAAATTTATGATCATTTTTTTATAAATTTTAAAATAGAAAAAGACTAGTTCAAATTATTTGAACTTCGTTCAGTTTGTCGAATTATTTCCCAATAAAATTAAGTAGAGGAGAGAAAAAGCCAAGGTTTTAGATTCGGGGCTATCTTGGACGTGGGGCGAGGCACGAGGTAAGAAAGCGATAGAGCATGAGATTGGATAAGGGATTCTGGGCTCGGCTGCTACTCTATTCGCTCACAGTATCCCCCTGACGCACTCTCAGTCATTTCGCCTTCACAACACAGGCCTACCCTAAACAATGAGCTCCAAGGCCCTTCCCTTACATACACAAACAACCAATTCTACGTACGTGTCTGTCAGTATCTAAAACTCAGACTGGTCAAACAAATTTCTAGCCCGCTAATCGATGCTTGTTTTGACACGACGAGAACAATATCTGCTGCCCATACAACACCACGTGAAAAGCTGAATTCCGACCCTTCCTCTGCCCATTTCATTTCTATATCACTGGCGGCGCCGGCCACCGCACTAACATTTTTCAATTCCCGCGCCTTACCTGAACACCCTTCCCCTTCTCCGATCCCGCATCCATGTCTAGTTGCAGTCAGTTACTGCTGAATCCTCCCCCGGAAATCCCCAATCTGGACAGAATCACGCATTTTTTGTTTATTTAGGTTTTATCTTCCAATTTGGTACTTATTTTTAACAATATCAATTAATTTATTAATTCTTGTTTATGTTTTAATTGAAATGCAATTTTGAATAACTAATTTATAAATACACAAAATTACTCATTTGTATATGACTCAAGTCAATAAATGTAAGATATTTATTTATGCAAGAAAATCTTATTTCACAAACATCAATAATTTCACTTAATCAACAAAATAAAATGAAGTTTCTACACGTATTAAATAAGGAAAACCATATTATAAAATAATAACTATAAAATCGTTATAATGAGAATCACCTAACGTATTAATCATGCCTTGATTAAATTAATATGGAGAAGGGAACAGAGTAGGGTGACGTCTAGGCGCAGCTTTTGCAGTGTACAACTCTGAGATCTGATGTGAATCGTACGACAACATATTTTCTTCTCATTAATCCAGATATTTTAATATTATTATTAAGTATATTTAAATTTTATAATGATATTTATAGGAAGGAAATGTGGGCATTTACGGTTTACCATGATGGGTCCGGGTGAAAATAGAGTAGAAATAGTAAATAATAAATACCGCCACCTGTTCTTTGTCCTTGATAGCAGTAATTTTAAAGTCGAAGCGGCCAAATGACACACGTCAGTCAGGTAGTACGTCTTCTAAAAAGTAGACACGTCAAATAAATAAATATTTGTACATTAAAATAATCATATAATTACTAGTAGAATATATTTTAAAGCCATTTGCATGTGACTGCCAAAAAAATTTACCATTAAAATAAAAGAGTATGGATTTGATTAAAATAAATGAAAAGTTGTACGTTTTATATATATATATGTCATATTAATTCAAATTATTATACAATTAAACCAAATAGATAACAAAATCAATGTTTAAAAAATCGGACTGAAAAGATCGGTTAACGGGTCAAAACAATGAACCATAAATTTAAATGGTCCGATTTATAAAAATGATATGGTTTTGAATTTTGTGGCTATTATAAGGTCTACAATTGATAATAAAATTGAGTTGAGAAAATTATTTGTAGTGTTTTAAATAAAGGTGTAAACTATGGATTTAGAGAGTAATAAATGAGTTTGTATCATATTTATAAGAGTATTATTTAATAACATCAATAATAATTAAAATTCAAATTGATATTCGACCACCTAAAACACATGTAATAAAGTATTAAAAATTGCAATTAATTAGGAAATATCAATAAATAGACTTAGATTCGATCATTCGAGTTGAACTACCTAAATATATGATAATAATTTTTAAAACAATTGAAAAATAAATAAATATTTATGTATTCAAATATACAATGTCTAAATGCAAAATATAATTACATAATATTTTGAAGATTTTAATGCAATATATTTAAACAATTTATTTAGATGTAAAAGAAACAAACATTTATTATATATTATATATTTAAATTTTCTATCAATATTAAAAAATAATAATTGTGATTCGACCTCCAAACCTTACACCTTCTATGAAAACATTAATAAAATTTGATAAATTAAATAATTAAATCAAAAGAGTGGTTAATTACAATTTACAAGTGTGAAAAGGGCGAACATACCACAAGGTAAATATTGAATTTGTTTTAGAATAATGTGAATGATTAGATTTATAAAGAAAATAAATGACATCACATAATGATTTGTTTAAGTATTTTAAATGTATGATTTCTTTTCGTTAATTTCGTTCGTTCACACTCTATTGTCGTAATTTCAATCATAATCTATAATTATAATATGGTATCCAAGTTTGTTCGATTCATTTTAAATCGAAATTTTATGATTGGACATGAGTGAAGTGTTACATTTATTCACATTGATTTAAAAATTTAAATTAATTAAGTTTATAAAGTTTAGAATTTCATCACATAATAATTTAATTAATTTTTTAAAATATAAATATTTATCTTATTAATCACTCTATAATTACATTAGTATATATAAGCAAACCAGTATCACGTGCTCTAATTTATGTCTATTGCATTTTCAGGTCGCCTCCAGAATCGCGAACATACTTCATCAATTACACATTTCTGAAAGCGACGCATCATTCGGATTTGGAGTGTGAATTGGTTTAATTGATCGGGGATTGAGGGAGTTGTATTGGGAATCAATAAATGTATGGAATCGGAGTTTATGATTAAGAAAGATTTGGAAAGGCGTGGGAGATTGGGATTTGATATTGTCTGCCCTAGAAAAACAGCGTCGCTGGATATTCCTTCTCAGATCTACGACCGACTGATGCTTTTCTTTACCTTTTTGAATGAATCATGTTTGGGAATTTCGATGCAGATTTAATTCCTCTAAACCCGCTACATATTAATATATGTTATATAATTTATTTAATTGAATGTTAGCAATCAATTATATTTAATTATTATTATATTGATTTTGTGGTATAAATTCAAACAATACATTTATGTAGAAATGTATAATATGAGTAACCAAAAACAACTAATTAAAAATAATAAAAATAACTAATATAGATATATGGTATTAATTTATATTGCGTAAAAACAACATTGTTGATCGAGGTTTCCACCATCAACAATATCATTTGCATACAGCATAATCGGACTATAAATAATATTACAAAAAAATAAGAAACATTTTAATGATAATGAACGTGAAATGTTTCTTGTGTATAACAAGAATTCTTTTATTGTTGAAAGGATGTTTCTACGCAACCTAGAAAAAAATATAAAAATGTGTTAATTATTGGTTAAGTAGGATTAAATAAGAAGAGGATATTAGTTTTTGTTTGGTGGATATTTTTTAATATATGATATTTATTTATAATGAGAAAAGATGAAGATGGCATACAAAGTTTAAAATATTAAAAAATGATGTTCTAGTATTTAGAAATGGTATATTTAACATAAGAGAAATTTAAACAATTTAAAATGTATAATAATGGGGTTGTACATTTTTTTGTGAACTAGTTGACAACTTAACTTTTAATTCAGCAATTTTTGAAGTGTGAAACATTAATTTTATATATTTTTAAGTTTAATGAATCAACATGATGCATTTAAACTATTAAGGTTGTTAAATTTTTTGCAATATTTGGACATTCACAATTATAAGTTGGGGTCATTAACCTCTTTTAAAATGTATGGGCTTTAGAGCTCAAAATAGGCCCATTAATCTTGTTGATATAGATTTTATGGGTATGGCCCATTGTAATGGGCTTCGCTGCTAAATTATAGCCCGTTAGTCTCATTTAACCGTCATCTAATTAATAGAGTTTTCTATATCGAACCAAATTATGTAAATAAAGTAATATATATTATTAACTTACAAAAATATTATAGGTTAAATTTTTAAATATAAAATATTATAGATGGTTAAATTTGTAGAGTTTAATTTTTTATTTGTATGGTCACTACATTTTTATTCACAAAACGTACCTAAGAAGAAGGGGTTAGAGCTACAGGTACCTATTTGATATTACAAGTAACATAAAGGACGGGAGCCAAAATAAAATTTGTTGTTATACTTTTTGGATTGTGGTCTACTTCAACAATTTCTTCTTTGTGGGTGCATCCGTCAAAAATTGTTTGGATTATTCGAGAACAGAAGTGGGAGATGGATTTTGGGGATGAGCTGATACTTGAGAGCTTCAAATTCCCATGGTTAATTTGGATCCAACTTATCGTTATGTTTCTTCTTTTCATTCTCCTATTTTTTGGGTTTACTGTCCTCACTTCCGACATATTCGCCGCTGACGCTTCTCTGCCGCCGTCATCAGCCTCGTCCCTGAACTCCACTTCCACCAACGGTCTACTCAAGGTCCGTCATTCAATTGAATCTTTTTCCCAACTATAATTTTTATTGATGTTCATTAGGGATTAGAAGCAAATTTCCAGATTGTCACTTTGTTCTCCCTGAGCGTGTATTGATGGGAATATTGTGATTTTGAGTTAGAATCATCTTGTTGATGATCTTAGGTCTCTGTTTAATCTGTGTTTCAGCTAATGGGAATTTGTTATGTTTACGAAGGATGAAGATGGAAGTGAAGGGGAATACTTGACTGTAGAACAAGGTAGGGAAGGAGATGAATCTCCATCTTCTTCAAAGGATTCTGTTGTTCTTCAGTTTTTCCGTGGGCAAATCCACCCTTGCAACTATTTCAAAGCTATTTTCAGATGCTTCGGCCTCGATTCGAGACATCACAAGAACCGGCAAGAGAAGCAAGACTAAATAAGCTTGATTGATAACGGGATGCTGGAGCAAGGTAACAGATAATCTTACATTCTAACAGTTGATTGATGATGAAGCTAATTTGGGTGTAAGATTGATGCATATAATGTACTATTTATGACATTGTTAGAACAAGATTATTACAGTGAAATATGATAGCTATTTTTTGTAATCAAAGGCATTGGTATGCCCGAAAATCGACTACTTTTTTGGTCGACAAATGAAGAAGGTGACCGGAGATTTAGTGCACATTGTTAGACTAGAACAACGATGAACACTTGAAGAAGTCCACGGCATTTGACAATTCCGTTGTCTCCAAGTGGATTTTCTGGGAGTCTCATCCGTGTTGTGAAGTATTTTCAATTCCCAAAGGTTTTGTAATCTGGTCCCCATAGTCAGCATAAATTTGATTTTAGTTGAAAATTTGAGAATTCTTTTATAAAAATTACGAGTATAAAGTTTTGTTTTGTCATTTTCGAATCACAATTACCACGATAATAAAATTTTTAAAATCAAAATTACAAAAAAGAAGGACCAAATTGTATCTTATGCCTCTTTGAAAAAACAATACATTGAAGTTAAGAACCTGTACCCATATTTAACTTCGTCTTTGGTCTCAAGTTGATATAAAACCCTAAAACTAGACTATATGAGTTTGAAAATTAAATTAAAGTCATGACTAATCTTTTAGATCATGATTGCAAAGAACCATAATTATTAGGTAAAATTAACTCAAAAGAATGACGAAATATAAATTTGCTTTATTATAATTGTATGCTTAACC
>RWGZ01001585.1:10792-42503 GCA_009725065.1 Utricularia reniformis
ATATTTAGTAAATAAATCCTCTTAAGAAAGCAATTTCCCAACAAACACTTCATTATATTTGTTGGATAAAAATAATGTTTCTCAAAAATCTCATAAGTTTGGTATTGGTTATAGGAATTAACAAAACACTAAAACAACCAATTTAAAGAAAAATGTTATAAAGACCTCAATTACTAATTACAAGTATATAATTGTTTTGAACTCGAATTTATTTTATAGCATAAATTATATTTATGTAAATTCATACATATGTACTTTTATAATCGATCTAAGGAAAACTTTGTAGTTAGGAAAATAACCAAAAAATGAATTCCTAAAACTAATTGTTTAGACAACAAAACTAGAGTATTATAATTTTGCTGGGAGATGGTTGAATGGAGCTCTTAACCGAGCAAGCTAGAGATCGTTTTCATAAATTGCATTAACACAAGTTTTGAAATCTTGCTAAATAGGATTATCGAGCAATACTAGGAGACACTATCAAGAAGCCCTTTCTCCGCAGCCTAGTTCTATAAATCTCCCTTCACTTTCTCTTGAAAAAACTATACCACTTTGTTTCAGGTTTAAGTTGCTCTAAAGCTATCTAAGATGAAAGAGTTCACTAGAGATGTTAGCTTAAAATGGACCATTCCGTTTCGTTTACTGACTACAATTTTCAAAAATAGATACGAAAATGAGAATAAAACACACATAAAATTATATGTGTAATATTGTCTAAAAATATTTCTTGGTCTTATACTTGATAAATCAATTTCCTTTTATTATCTTAGGTTCAATTAATATGGAGACACGAGCGATATACGAGGTTGAATGCACAATATGTGAGCTTACGTACTCGGGAGAGCAGAACTCTATCTTGGTTTTCACTATAATTGATCAATGATTACAAATACAATCAAGAGAATCATGATTCAGAATGAATACATTTCGAAAGATGATCGATTTCACACAATCTACCCCTGATCTACCAATTCCACGTGAGTGACCAGTACAAAAACACACGAGTGGATTCAGGTGTCAAATCAACGTGAGCTCCGATCCGGTGTCTGCGAAATAAGATACGAAAGTCCACAAGTAACAATACTTTATGAAACCACGTGACTCAAGGGAGCAAGAACATGCGACTCAGGTGTGAAACAGATCCACGCAACTACATGAAGCAAGTCCACGCGACTACGGCCTCAGGCACAAATCCACGCGAGTCCCAAGCAAGTTCACGAGAAAACATTGTCTTGTGAAGCGTGTCAAGAGTCGAACCCTTTTCCGGTGCCTAAGGACATGTTTTTATAGAAAAATTAGGCCTAGTAGGTCAACTTTGGGTCCAAAAGCCCAATATTAGATAATTTGACCTAATTTGGCCCGAGTGGCTCAAAAACACCTAATTTCACCGAAATATGCATCGTATTGTCCCAATTTTTCCGAAGTGCATCTCGATCGAACACTGATCATACGTAATGACAAGAAGTTTGTCGTCAAGGAATGGATCCAGTTAGGTCGTGGAGCAGGCTTTACGATAGTGAAGGACGGGGTTGATAGCCAAATTCCAGCGTAAGATCGAGTATCCAAGCGACCATCATTCAATTACTTCAGATGAAACCTGAGCCTGTGGCTACGTGACCTGGACAACCATACGGTCTTTACGTACTTTTTTCGGTTAATGTTTCATGCGACAACATTACGTCACATGGGAGGAGAGGTTTGGCACTGCTTAATCTTTTGAGTTAATAATAATCAATTTCAGATCTCTAACATATATAATTTCTCTCTTGTTGAAAACCAGATGGAGCAAATGTGTGAGGACTTGGGTGTTGCAGCTGCTGTCGGAGAATATTGCATGCCGAGGCATTCCATCTTCAATCATCCGGGCTTAAGAGGGGTGCATTTTAAGATGGCTACTGAGAAACTGATGTTGAATCATCGAGAAAAGCATGCACAAGAAATGGATGCACTGAAGGTCGAACATAATCAGGCAATAGAAGCTTTGACCCGGGCTCACAGAAGTGAATTAAAGGAAACTCAAGCGCCTTTTGTCTGAAAAGGGCATGCTCTCCAACAGTCCGTGAGCATTCTCAAAGAAAATCTCAAGTATAGCACAGATACTTTTGGAGAAAACCCGCACTTAGGCTGAAGCAAAAATTCAAAAAGCTAAGGACTCAAATGTCGCAAAAATAAAGGCCTTAGAAATGGAGCGGGAGGAGAATGCAGAACTGAAGCTGAAGACACGATCTCTCCAATCAACGGTTGACAAACTTAGGGAGAGAGCGTCCAGGTGGCCACTATAGCTAAATCAGTGCCTCCAGAAGACAATATGAGAATTCAGCGTGCACTCCCCTACCTTTGGAACTTGACGGCCTTGGTGAGTGCAAAAATGTACCTATTGTATTTCTTTAAGGGAAGCACCCAGACTCAAAGAATTATGGAGTTGCATTGACACCGGAATAGAGAGGTCAGATCCTAACCTCTCTGGGAAATTTAAGGCCGACCTTGCAATAGAGAAGCTAGACTGCTCTCAAAATCCATTTTGGGAGCTCCAATTCAATCTCGAGGAGGATTTGCATAAAAAGTGCTTCCCAAAAGAGATTGAGACTAAAGAAGGTCCCCCTGAGCTCTTATTCCAAAATTCCCCCATTATTCCCTGAGTCGGTAGGTCCTCTTTTGGCCTAGATACTCAAAGAGGAAACTGTGATAACCAAGTGTGAGCCTCCAATATACATTCCCACCATAGTGATAGAAACTCGGGAGCATCATCAAGATCACTTGTCGAATTTTGATCCAAACCTGCCTACCATGGAAGATGCGAGGGCCGCAATAGAAGAACTTTCAAGGCCCGATCCTCCCATAGTCGGTATCAGGAAGCGCCCTAGTGGGGCTGGTGAATGCTTGGGCTCTAAGAAGATGAAGAAAAATAGTGCATTTCCTCTATATTTGTAATTTTTTCCCCTTTTGTAATTCCACATCTTTTGAGAACTAATAGTGAATATTTTTTATTTCCCAAATATAATACAACTCTGAATAATCCGTGACTTCGATAAAAAAAATAACTTCGGAATAATTTATGGCTTTCTCTATAATCTCCAATGATGAGAAATGAATAACTTGTAATTTCTCAAAAAGAAAACGATCCTATGAATAAGGTCTATCACCAGACCACATGTTAGTTCAAACTTATATAGCCCCTTTGTTACGATGTCAACCAAATTCAAAGAGTTATAGGCACGTTCTCAGTGTATCCCTAACATATAATAATCTTTCAATACACCCAGATAAGTAGCTTCATACTTTTTCATCAAATAAGTCAACTCTCTAATCACTAATAATAAAATATTCATTATCGTTGGACACTCTTATGATAGCTTCGATCATAATTGAGAGTCCCTAGTCATAAGTGGGCGAATGTCATTTAATATCCCCAAAGTTTATATAACTTGGTAAATTTGGTTCTCAAATTTTCTTTATTTTGGAAAATTTAGTATTCAAAGTTTTTAGAGATAAAACTTGTCCACAAACTTTGTATCATTAGCATAGTTAACCCTTATACTTTGTAAATTTTGGAAAATCTAATCCTCTTAGTTTAATATATGTGGAGAAATTGGTCCTCAAATTTGGGAGACCAAGTTTGCCATATGGGGACCAAATTTGTCAAATTTTGGAAATTATGGGTATGAATTTTACCAAAACTATCAAAGTATTGGGAATATAAATACCAAATAAAAGTTTGGGGACCAAATTTGCAAAATTCAACAAACATTGGGGACCAAACATGCAATTTTATTGTCATAAATAAAGTTTAATGAAATCCACACAATAAGGCAAATATTTGACCACTTCAATCGTAATTCCGAGTGATCGGCCATACATACTATTCCTTGATGAAAGATAACAAAATAATCCCTCCAATAAGACCATCAATTGGTCACTATCGTTGTAAAAGAAAATATCCGACCATAAATAAAATTCCTGAAATCCCGGTGTTGGGCCTCAACAAGCGCCCAACATCCCTTACGTGTCCAGTTATCTTCCGATAATGAGTATACCGCTATACGGATGAAAGTAGCGCCAGGTTCAAGGTATAATACTTGAACTAGTGTAAATTTTTCACTCCCAACTGCACAGAAACATATTTTCGCATTAAATGATTTTATTCATTTAAGTGGTGACTCTCTCGAGTCACGGAGGAGACATATGTCTTTCCATGGACCTCACCAAGCGTCCGACACATAACTCCAAACCTTCTTTTGGATCTTTATTGCTCTCCTCCGTAGTGTAAGTGGAGGAACCTTCACTTCCCGAGTGAGTGTAGCACAAGGTTCAAGGTACAATCCTTAGACTATTGTAAATATTTCACTTTCAATCTAGTGGATCCAACTCCACACGCTAAAAGGTATGGCCCACTTAGCATTTGGCTAGTATGGGCACTGAGGATGTTGATTTCTTTTCTACGGATCTCAGCTAGCATCTGATATCACTTCCACTTCTGGGCCTTAACATGCACTCACTAGTTGCGGGCCAAACCAAGCACCTTGACCAATCTAGACTTCTGGATTGAACCAGCACCCATGGGGCTTAAGTAGCGCATGTCGTACGTTTTTTGGGTATAAACTCACACCCGTATTCATCTCATCCTCATAGGGCCTCAAGAGGCGCCGGTAATCTCATCTCAACCTTTCCAGGCCCCACATTTCCCATTCTCCTTCGCTGAATAAGCGTAGGAAACCTTTAATGCCCGAGGAAAAGTAGCGCCAGGTTCATGGTACAATCCTTAGACTGGTGTAAATATTCCACTCCCACTCGGGAAGCTTGGGTGCCCTGTGCCAGAGAGCTTTCTTCATCTAGGTAGAAGTAGGGTCAGATTCAGGGTAGAATCCTTAGACCGACGTAAATTTTTCACATCCGCATAGATAGATGTGGTACCCTGGACTGTGTGGTCCTTGTGGAACTATGGAGGAGACGGATCCCTTTTTGCCTCTCACATTCTCACACAATACTTCACATCAACTTATTTGGACCTTTCCCGCGTCTACCGAAAGACGTTTGGGGATCTCACTGTCTAGGTTGAAGTATCGTTAGTTTCAGGGTACAATTCTTAGACTGAAGTAAATATTTCACTTCCACCTAGATAGATCGAGTCTCTCGCGTCACGAGGTTTTATACCCATAACTATCGGGAGAGGCGGATGTCACTGTGCTTTATACATGCTAGCACACTCCACCATCATTATAAGTCGGGCCTTTCCCGTTCTCCTCCAAACATATGCGTAGGAAGCCTTTACAATCCAGGTGACAGTAGCGTCAGGTTCAAGGTACAATCCTTAAACTGACATAAAGTTTTCACTCCCACGTGGATAGATCGGGTACCTCGATCCAGACAGAGCATTCACTGCCTATGCGGAAGTAGCATCAGGTTAAGGGTACAATCCTTAGACTAAAATAAAATTTTCACTCCTGCATAGACAGATCCAGTACCTTGGAATGAGTGCTCTTTTTAGGACCACAGAGGAGACAGATGTCCTTTCTAACTTGCCAATGTGACCTGCCTCCGATGAGGGCGTGACCCTTTCGGTGTGTCATGGAGGATTCGGGTAAAAAAGTTCATGTTTGCTACGGAAACATGCTCGGTACAAAATCGGCTATAAAACAATTGGGCCCCATGACGTATTTCAATAGTATGTATGTATAGACGATTTTGCCTCAGATAGGAAGACTCCTCATGTTTTAAAGTATTTTGACTCGGTTTCCAGTTTGACGAGTTTGAGATTGATCGACTATATGACAGGTGGTACATTGCATTTCTAATCTATCCTAAGTTATTTAATTTCCATCTTCCATCACACTAAAATGCAATGAATCTCACTCCTATCTTACCAGTGCCCTAGTCGATTGATCTCTTGTTGTCAAAAATAATATAAAAAATTCTGAAAATGATGAAAAGAGGGGATTTTATTTTAATAAGATTGAAGAGTCACGTCTATACATAATACTTGTGCAATGCCAAGTCGGTGGCAGCTCCTCTCTGCTCATATTCGCAATCTTATACGTTCATTCTCTCACCACTGCCGTAACTTGATATGGACCTTCCCACTTAAGAACCGATTTATCAACATGCTTCGATACCTCAACTTTCTTTAGGACCAAGTCCTCATCTGTCAACAACAGTGGACGAACTTCTTTGTCATGCCTTTTAGCCATTCGTTTCTTGCATACTTCCATTCGAATAGCCGCTCTCTCTCTAAAATCTTCGACACAACGAAGATTTTTTTCCGCATATCCTCGTTCAATAGTTCTCATAGGCAATAGCTTTCTCGGATAGAATGGTTACCTCTGCCAGAAAAACGGCTTAAGAACCATATACTAGCCAAAATGGGCTAAATCCTGTGGTAGGTCGTGGTGATGTAATTATGCCCATATCACGTTTTGCAATTAATATACCCATGNGTCATCAGTCGCGAGAACTCCTCCCTGCAGTCACCAGTCGCGAGAACTCCAACCTGTTCGCGTGACTGCGCTCAGCGTACAGTGTTTTCCACACTATCGTGCAGTATTTTCGATTATTTCACGAGCCGGTTTCATCTATGTTATTGCCGTCACCTCATTGTATTTGTATCGCTCGATTATTATAGTGAAAACCCAGGTAGAGCTTCGCTCTCCCGAGGACGTAAGCCCACACATTGTGGGCCCAACCTCGTATATTGCTCGTGTCCCCACAACAACACATTTTACGAATTAATCATAAAATTGACTGATCTAAAAATAAATATCCAAAACATTTTTAGATAAGATCAAAAGGGACAAGTTGTTAGTAGAGGCTTCATGGTTGCTCTCAGCACATAATGTAATTTGAATGAAACTGACAAACAGAACAAGCTTGAACTAAACTGATGCAATCTTTTACCATTGTTGGCAAAAAATATCCAGCACGATTATCTTTTAACGCCAATGACCAACCCGTTGAATGATCACACTAGTCCCCAGCATGAAATTCTTCCATAATAGCCTTTTCCTAAATTTAGGAGAAACACTGAGGATAAGGTCCGCCAAAATGCTTCTTGTATAATTTTTCATCCACGTACACAAAATTTATAGCTCTATGCATCATTCTTCGAGCTTCATCTTCATCTTCATCTGTAGCAACTAGCCTTTGACTAAATAATTATCAATAACATCCTTCCATGACGGCTCGTCAGGTATGACATACAATAAAAACCACGTACTACTCAAAAGTTCCCAATTCGCAACTTCGGATGTCGAATTATCAGTCAAATTAATAGACGGCTGATAATGGATCATAATCGTGATCCTTGACTCATCTGAGTGTTTTAAAATTGTGGCTGACTTCGCAAGAGCGTTTGCCCTAGTATTCTCCTCTCTCGGAATATACGTGAGAACGAATGTCTTAAGACTCATCCCGACATATCTCAAATTTTCTAAATATAACATTATATGCTCATATTTTGTAATAAAGTTTCCGAAAATTGAATCAATACTAACTCTGAATCCGAATGAGCATGTAAGAGAACTATCCTAATCTCGACTGCTAGGTTGATACCAAAAATCTATGCTTCATATTCTGCAACATTTTTAGTTGCGGAAAAACAGAGCTTCACAACATACTTATGTTCTTCTCTAGACTTTCTTTCTTTGTGATAAACGCCAGGGACGGATTGCCTAGCATATACTATCCATCGACGAATAAATCCCAATATTCTTCATTACCCAATTCCTCTGATCGTGTCAGTTTTACTATGAAATACATCATCACATGCGACTTTAATGCACGTCGCGGTATAAATTCAATCGGATAATGTCCCAACTCAATATTCCACTTGGCCAACCTGTCTGAGGCATCAACTTTTGATAATACACTTATGATAGGCTGATATGTTAATACTCTAATGTGATGACCCTAAAAATAATGCCTTAACTTTCGAGAAGCAATTCTCAAAGCAGAACAAATTTTTCCAAATCCGTATAGCGAGATTTCCCACCTTGCAATTTCTTACTGACATAATATATTAGCCGATGTTTCTTATCATTAATTCTGACCAGAGTGGTATTGACTGCCTCTTTAGACACTGCTAGATATAAGCCCAAAGGTTCCCTGGGAGAAGGGGAAACATAAATGATGGTTTACTTAAATATTCTTTCAACTTCTCAAAAGCCAAACAATACTCATCATTCCACTGTAAAAGATTTGCCTTACACAATGCCGAAAGAATGGCAAACGTTTCTCTACTGATCGGGAAATAAAATGATTCAACGATACTAAACATCCAGTTAATCTCTTGACCTCTTGGATTGTTGTTGGAGATGTCATTTGTTGAATAGTTGTTATCTTATTAGGATAAATTTCTATTTCTCTTTCAAATACCATAAAACTAAGGAATTTCCACTCTATTACACAAAAAACACACTTAAGTGAATTTAACTTCATTCGATACTTCCTTAGTATAATGAAACAATCGCATAGGTACTGGATATGAATGTTTCCCCATCGGCCTTTTTTGAGTATGTCATTGATGTAAATTTCTAAATACTTTCTGATCATACCCTTGAACATCGAATTCATCAATTGTTGATACGTGGCCCCTGCATTCTTAAAACCGAATGGCATACATTTGTAGCAAAAAATGCATTTATTTGTCGTAAACTAAGTCTATAACTTGTCCTCAAGAGGCATAAGATTTGGTTATAACCGTTAAAAGCATATAACATACTAAGAAATTTAAAATCGCATGCCGCATCCACCATCATGTCAATGACATGTAATGAGTACGAATCCTTCGGACATGCATTATTCAAATGGGTAAAATCAATACAATCTCTCAAGCTATTATTCGACTTCGCGACGCAATCTGTGTATCTCACAGGTTCTATGAATCATGTATGCAGCAAACTCTCAACTTCCTCATCAATGGACTTCTCTTTTACAGGGGAGAACTTGCGCTTTTAATGATGAACTAGTCGCAAATATATGCTAACATTTAGTCTAGGTGAACAACATTGGGGATCCACCCGACATAATCCTGATAAGACCTAGCAAAAACATCTATACTATTTCGCAAAGAATAAATTACATACTTTTCAAATTCGGGAAACCTATCACAACTGTCTTTTCTGAATTATCGGGAAGCAGAGGTGATATTTTTGGCATTACCATGCCCCGAGAGCTCGTCTGACGTAGCTAAATGGTATTTTTGGTTTCTTATTATACTTATGGAATAATTGTGATTTTCGGAATATTTTTGTAATTCGGACTTTTTGGGCTAAAAAATGAGGATTTTGATGATGTTACGGGCAGTTTCGGTACCGAAAGAGGCCAAGGGTATTTTAGTAATTTGGCACCTGAAGAGCTCGCCGGTAAGTTTATGCGATATTTTAGGCTATCTAGTTAGTATTGAAAGACAAGGAACTGGTTAACGGTATTTTCTGGTATTTTCCCATCGTTGTATCTGACTAGTGTTCGACCGGGGTGCATTTTCAAATTTCCGGGATGTTGTGACACTTATCCCGGTGGAATTGGATATTTTTTAAGTAATTTGGGCTAAGTTGATTGAAATTGGGCTTTTGGGCTTAAAACTGACTTATTGGGCTGAGTTTTTCTATAAATACAATCCCCTAGACACTTAAAAGAGGTTCAGGCTCTTGTCACACTTCCCAAAGCAAGGTTTTCACTCGAACTTACCCGGTATTCGCGAGAATTCGCCATTCCCGAGTTTTTGTCATCTCATTCGTGACTTTTGTACGAGAAAGTCGCGAATCTTGTGTCTCTCGACTTTTCTCCCAGAAAGTCGAGAGTCGTGTCTTTTCGCTGATTATAGAATTTCATATCTTATTTTACGGAGGCAGACCCGCGAGTTCTTGCCTTTTCGCGACTTTGTGCACCCACGGTAGTCACGACTTTTGGCATAGTAGCGAGAATTCGCTCCATTCGCAAGTTTCTTTAGGCCAGTCGCGAGATTTTGGCTGGTCGAGTGTGACGGCCTAAAATCGATCTTTTTTCGAGATATTTTCATTCGGATTTTTGATATCTCTCGGTTTTAACCGTATTTTTTTTATTATAGTGGAAACCACGGTAGAGATCTACTCTCCCGAGAATGTAAGCTCACTCATTGTGGGCTCAACCTCGTATATCGCTCGTTTTCCCACAATAAGTGAACTGAAGATTATAAAAGAAATTAACTGATCAAAAATACATACCCTAAAATATTTTTAGACCAGATGATTTTGGCCCGTCCGTAGGGATTCGAGATTTTATCCCATTGAGAGCTTTTCTACTGAGTTTGGGTTTCTACTACCATGACTATTCGAAATTCTGACGAAGATATCGAAGTGGAGTCAAACCCTCGAACAAATAATGAGGGTGCTATATTACCGGAGGCTCAATCATTTCTCCCGGAAGAGCCTCCGGTACAGGAAGTTATTAGAAAGCCTTCTAGAGCTGGTATTCATTCGGAAAGGCACCTAAAATTTATCCTCCACCGCCTCGATATTTGTCAAGGTTTTTTGAATTTGGGAGAATTGGCCGAGTTGCAGTCTGGAATAATGCCCTTTCTTCACCACCTGCACGCGCTAGATCAGCGGATCATAATCAAGATGATGAGGATTTAGAAGAGCGAAGACGTATTTTAATTGCTTAATTGGAAGAAGTTGAAGCTAGAAGGAGGTCTAGATGGAACAATGTTGCCCCGCAACCCGTTGATGATGAGGTGGTGGTGGAAGATACTGATCATGTTTGGGAATCCCAAGAACAACCTACTACGGTAATTGGGGAACCAAGTGTTACCCTGCAAAAGATTGTATTTCAGGTGTCGGAAAAATTAAAGGGAATCAGGAGTTGGCGCGTTCTTGTTATCATATAATGTGCATGAGTGATATGGATGGCTTGACTGCAAAGAAACTCATTTGTATGGTGGAATTCTTATCACAGGAAGTTACTGATTCGGGTATATGGTATTTTCTGAGAAATATAAAGAGAACGAGATGAAGATGGAATCTCTAGGTATCAAGACAATGCCTTAATTTTGGATAATTCAGAAAAGACAGTCATAGTTGGTTCTGAGATGCCGCCAGATTTTGAAAATGAGTTAATTTGTTTATTGTGAAATAATATAGATGTTTTTGCGTGGTCTTATCAGGATTATGTAGGGGTAGATCCCTAAGTTTGATCTCATACACTCAATATTAACCCGTATGTACATATACTTGGTTTTCATAACCCCACCCTTTGTAGTTTTTAGTGCAGTTCATCAGAAGAATATGAAGTTTTCTCTTGAGAAAGAGAAAGTTATTGATGAAGAAGTAGAAAATTTGTTGCAGACATGATTAATTGAGCCTATGAGATACGCAGATTGGGTCGCGAATCTAGTGGTGGTCCGAAAGTCGAATAATGGTTGGAGAGTCTGCATTGATTTTATTGATTTAAATAAAGCATGTCCGAGCGACTCGTGTCCCTACCAGCCATTGATATGATGGTGGATGCGGCCTACGATTTTGAATTTCTTAGTATGTTAGACGCTTTTAAGTTTTACAATTAGATTTTTATGCATCATGAGTTCAAATTATTTACTTCTTTTATGACAAATAAATGTATTTTTTGCTATTAAGCTATGCCATTCGGTTTACAAAATGTAGGGGCCACTTATCAACGACTAATGAAATCGATATTCAAGGATATGATCGGTAAGTGTCTAGAAGTTTACATTGACGATATACTGATAAAAAGCCGAAAAGGGAATAATCACATCCAATATCTCAACGATTGTTTTAACATATTGAGGAAATATCAAATGAAATTGAATCTGCTTCAGTGCGTGTTTTGTGTAAAACTGGGGAAACTCCTTGGTTTTATGGTATCCAAAAGGGGAATCGAGATGAATTCTAATAAGATCACAACCATCCAACAAATGACTCCTCCAACGACCATTCGAGAGGTACAGAGATTAACTGGACGATTAACATCTTTGAACCGTTTTATTTCACGATCAACGGAAAGAGATTGCCATTTTTTCGACCACTGCGTAAGGCAAATCTGAATGATATTTGAGTGCCACATGGCTTTTAATAAATTAAAAGGATATTTGAGTAAACCACCGTTTATGTCCCCTCCATCTTCTGGGGATCCTTTGGGTTTGTATCTAGCAGTTTCTAAGAAAGCTGTCAGTGCTGTCTTGGTCAGAATTAAAGACAAAGAACACATGACAATGTATTATGTATAGACGTCACTCTTCAATCTTTCAAAAATAAAAATCTCCCTCTTTTTTATTATTATTACATCCTGATTTTTTAAGTATCTTTTTTGACAACATGAATTCAATCGACTTGGGGACTGGTAAGATAGTAGTAGGTTCATTGCATTTTAGTAAGATGGAGGATGAATGTTAAATTATTTAGGATAGATTAGAAATGCAATGCACCACTTGTCATATAGTCGATCAATTTCAAATTTGTCAAATCGGATACTGGGTCAAAATACTTTAAACATGATGAGTCTTTTTGTCAGCAGCAGAATCATCTATACATACATACTATTGGAATATGTCAAGGGGCCTGATTAATTGTGTGATATCCGGTCTCATACCGAGCATGTTCCGTGGCAAACGGGGTGCCTTTTAACTCGAATCCTCCATAACACGTCGACGAGGGTCACGCCCTTGCCAGAGGCCGGTCCATTTCTGTAGTGAGAAATTTCTAGTACGTGTAAAGAACAAGTGACATCCGCCACCTTCGATGGTCAAACGAGCAAAATCGTTTGACGCGAGGAGCTCGAGCAGTCTAGATGNGAAGCTAGAAGGAGGTCTAGATGGAACAATGTTGCCCCGCAACCCGTTGATGATGAGGTGGTGGTGGAAGATACTGATCATGTTTGGGAATCCCAAGAACAACCTACTACGGTAATTGGGGAACCAAGTGTTACCCTGCAAAAGATTGTATTTCAGGTGTCGGAAAAATTAAAGGGAATCAGGAGTTGGCGCGTTCTTGTTATCATATAATGTGCATGAGTGATATGGATGGCTTGACTGCAAAGAAACTCATTTGTATGGTGGAATTCTTATCACAAGAAGTTACTGATTCGGGTATATGGTATTTTCTGAGAAATATAAAGAGAACGAGATGAAGATGGAATCTCTAGGTATCAAGACAATGCCTTAATTTTGAATAATTCAGAAAAGACAGTCATAATTGGTTCTGAGATGCCGCCAGATTTTGAAAATGAGTTAATTTGTTTATTGTGAAATAATATATATATTTTTGCGTGGTCTTATCAGGATTATGTAGGGGTAGATCCCTAAGTTTGATCTCATACACTCAATATTAACCCGTATGTACATATACTTGGTTTTCATAACCCCACCCTTTGTAGTTTTTAGTGCAGTTCATCAGAAGAATATGAAGTTTTCTCTTGAGAAAGAGAAAGTTATTGATGAAGAAGTAGAAAGTTTGTTGCAGACATGATTAATAGAGCATGTGAGATACGCAGATTGGGTCGCGAATATAGTGGTGGTCCGAAAGTCGAATAATGGTTGGAGAGTCTGCATTGATTTTATAGATTTAAATAAAGCATGTCCGAACGACTCGTGTCCCCTACCAGCCATTGATATGATGGTGGATGCGGCCTACGATTTTGAATTTCTTAGTATGTTAGACGCTTTTAAGGATTACAATTAGATTTTTATGCATCATGAGTTCAAATTATTTACTTCTTTTATGACAAATAAATGTATTTTTTGCTATAAAGCTATGCCATTCGGTTTACAAAATGTAGGGGCCACTTATTAACGACTAATGAAATCGATATTCAAGGATATGATCGGTAAGTGTCTAGAAGTTTACATTGACGATATACTGATAAAAAGCCGAAAAGGGAATAATCACATCCAATATCTCAACGATTGTTTTAACATATTGAGGAAATATCAAATGAAATTAAATCTGCTTCAGTGCGTGTTTTGTGTAAAACTGGGGAAACTCCTTGGTTTTATGGTATCCAAAAAGGGAATCGAGATGAATTCTAATAAGATCACAACCATCCAACGAATGACTCCTCCAACGACCATTCGAGAGGTACAGAGATTAACTGGACGATTAACATCTTTGAACTGTTTTATTTCACGATCAGCGGAAAGAGATTGCCATTTTTTCGACCACTGCGTAAGGCAAATCTGAATGTTATTTGAGTGCCACATGGCTTTTAAAAAATTAAAATGATATTTGAGTAAACCACCGTTTATGTCCCCTCCATCTTCTGGGGATCCTTTGGGTTTGTATCTAGCAGTTTCTAAGAAAGCTGTCAGTGCTGCCTTGGTCAGAATTAAAGACAAAGAACACATGCCAATGTATTATGTATAGACGTCACTCTTCAATCTTTCAAAAATAAAAATCTCCCTCTTTTTTATTATTATTACATTCTGATTTTTTAAGTATCTTTTTTGACAACATGAATTCAATCGACTTGGGGACTGGTAAGATAGTAGTAGGTTCATTGCATTTTAGTAAGATGGAGGATGGATGTTAAATTATTTAGGATATATTAGAAATGTAATGCACCACTTGTCATATAGTCGATCAATTTCAAACTTGTCAAATCGGATACTGGGTCAAAATACTTTAAACATGATGAGTCTTTTTCTCAGCAGCAGAATCATCTATACATACATACTATTGGATTATGTCAAGGGGCCTGATTTATTGTGTGATATCCGGTCTCATACCGAGCATGTTCCGTGGCAAACGGGGTGCCTTTTAACTCGAATCCTCCATAACACGTCGACGAGGGTCACGCCCTTGCCGGAGGCCGGTCCATTTCTGTAGTGAGAATTTCTAGTACGTGTAAAGAACAAGTGACATCCGCCACCTTCGATGGTCAAACGAGCAAAATCGTTTGAAGCGAGGAGCTCGATCAGTCTAGATGAGAGTTAAAAATATACGCAGTCTACGGATTGTACCTGGAACCTGACACTACTTTTACCTAGACAGTGAGAGCCCCCAACGCTTTCGATAGTGTGCGGGAAAGGTCCAAAATGAAATGATCTCGGGTGCAAGTTTATACCCGGAGAGAAATGATTATGAGATGATCCCGGGTGCAAGTTTATACTGGATGGAAAGTGTTATGATCCCGGGTGCCAGTTTATACCGTAGGGAATGTATGATGATCTCGGGTGCCAGTTTATACCGGAGGAAAAGTGTTCAAATTAATTGCGGGCGTTTTGCCAGACCTAATTTAACCGGATGCCTGTTGTGATCCAATACTAAGGTTCCAAATGGTATTTTATGTGATCGAATGTTGGGTTATGTGGCATAAATTATCCTAATATCTTTTATCAAGAATGATCATTTATAGCCTGTCACTCTTAATTATGACCACGAGATTCGATGAATCACCTTACTACATGGATTTAATCAAGTCACATGTATGACTAAGTATCCTTAGATATGATAGAAGTGGCCAAACGACTACCCAACGACAAGGAATATTGTGTTATTTATGATCAGTGGAAGTATATTATTATCTGAGAAATTATGAAACCACATTATTACGTGATTGGGTTATTTATCACTTCTTGAGGGATCTTACAAATCGCAGAGCATTAGTGATGAAGTAATTTAAAGATCGAGTACATTCATTTGTGATTAAAATGGCCAAGGTATAATCCTACGCATCAATACTCGTTATTTTTGATCGATAAGTTTATCATTTGGCTTATGGATATATTTGACGATACATCGTGTTTATAGATTTCACTGAGGTGAACGATCGTAATAATGATACGTTCATTGGACAACACGGATTTAACTAAGTTTGATTATCACTGGGGAGTCTCACTCGTTTATACTCGGAGATTATCACAAAGACTTAAATTATATATGAAGTTCCCTATCATTGTTGATCAGAAGCATGGCTTTGTCGGTGAGAAAGTATGAAGTTATTTATCTGGATACTTCGATCTGTTATCCATCCCCTATCATCAAAATGATTATAGAGAGAATAACAAGTTATTCCGAAGATAAATTCTTAAGATCTTCGGGAGAGAATTGTGGATTTTATGGAGTTACACGTTATTTGAAAATTGAAAGAAAAAAAGAGAATAAATTTCAGTGTTATTTCTATGATGGGGAATACAAAAAAGGGGGAGACAATAAAAACAAAGATATTACGGAGGCTTATTTCTTTTTCTACCAGGTGCCTGAGCTTTCACCGGGTCCCCTTGGGCGCTTCTTTATGACGATCGTTAGAGGAGGAGGATTTAGGAAATCTTCAAAATCTCCGCATCGATCGGCCTATTCGGAACAAAATTTACCATCGCAGCTTAATGGCGCTCCCGGGCTTCCCTCACATTCGCTGGAATGTATATGAAAGGATCATGCTCAATTATCACCTCCTCATCTTTAAGGATGTACGCTATGAGAGGGCCCAAAGGTTCCGTAAATAGTGAGGCCAACCTAGAATATGCATCTGGTGGCAAACCTTCTTCAGTCTCAATTTCTTCCGAGAAACATTGCTATGCAAATTATCATCCAAGTTAAAGTGGAGGACCCCGAACGGATCTTGGGAGCAATCTAACTTTTCCGCCGCAAGATCAGGCTCAAATTTTTCCGAGAGGCTAGGATCCAACCTCTTCTATTCCTCCGGCGACAAAGCTATACCCAGAATTCTCTGAGTCTGGATACTTCCTTTGAAGAAATACCATAGGTACATTTTCGTGCTCACTAGGGCAGCCAAATTTCGGAAGGTCGAAAAATGGACTGTGTATTCCATATCATCTTCTTAAAGCATTCGTTTAATAACTGTGGCATCCTAGACGCCTGAGCCCTGAGACGTTTGACCGTCGTTTGGAGGGAATCATTTTTTAAATTTAGCTCGGCGATCTCCTCCATTCCCTTCTCGAGGGCTTTTATATTCGTGGCATTGGCATCTTTGGCTTTCTTCAGTTTTGCCTCGGTCTCGACTCGGTTTTCTTCCAGCTTGTCCTTGGCATATTTGAGATTCACCTTCAAAGTACTCACGAACTGTTCGAGAGCATGCTTCTGTCCAACGAACAGGGCTTCAATTTACGTCAAGTCGCTACGATGATCCCAGGTCAAAGCCTCGATCGCTTTATTATGCTCAGTTCTGAGCGCCGCTATGTCTTGTGCATGCTTCTCCGCTAGTTCTACATTAATTTCTTCGTGGTCTTCTTGGTTTGCTCCTCAATTATATTTGGATAGTTGAGCTCAAAGTGCCTTAACATGCAGTATTCCACAACCGCAGCTGTGACACCTAGCTCCACACATGTTCGCTCCATCTGAAAGAAAAACAAGAGTTAGGAATACATATGTCTATATGCATCAGGCGCAAGTAAATTTTTAATTGACATTGGTTACAAACGTCTCCCCCTATACGGCGTATCGCCAAAACCTAACTCATCAGCCTGCTATATTCAATGAATGTTGTGTGATCATCTCGATCACGTGGCGGCAGCTCCGGGTGCCGGTGAAAAAAATCCAGGGCTGCCTTTTTGGTAACTTTATCAAACCGCGGGATCCTAATGGACACTCCATCCTTTATCATAATAAAAAAAGCTTGGCGCCCCATCTCGAGCCAATCCTTCACGGTAAGTTTGGGGATGTCTCTTATCTGGAAGGCGTCTAGGAAATTAGCATCCAACCCACTTTTTCTATTGGGTACCTGTAATTCGAGAAGAGATGGACCTTCCCTCGACAGTTTTCCATTGTGCGGACGGGCCTCCTGGGGTACTTCTTCCTTTGGTGGATCTATTGGCGGATCCTCGCTCATTTCACCCTCCTTGTCGGCCCCAAGGATGTCAATTAACACCTCAACAAAATCATACATCTCCCCATCGAGGGGATCTTGGCGGTTAAACTCCAGTTGTCGAGCAACGGGAGTCGGGTTTTCAATATTATTAGGAACCTTCGGGACCGGCGTATTTTGTCCTTGTTCTGGAGACTCCACTATCGGAAGGGGGTGCAGAGGAGTTGCGGGCCGGACTTCATCCTTTAGCGGTGCCGAAAGCTGTAGACTCAGTGCCGATTCGGCTGCTACAGTCGATTCCGGACCCCTGGTGAAATCCTAAATATGAGATCATCCGTTTCCGTGATCAGTGCACGGAGCGACATCAACCTGTAATCGAGTCGGGATAGATCTTCAACAGGAGCCATTATTTTATCTGCAAAGCAAACAAGTTGTATAAGCAATACAAAACAAGAGTGATAACACAAATCTATATTTATATAAAGAAGTTGTTTCCCTATCAAAGAGAAATCTATCGAGATGGTCCAGGTGTGAATGCATGAGAGATGTACCTAAAAATTCCCTACTAAAATGGGGAGAATCCCCAAGGCAACCAAGATCGGGGCAAAAACTAAAGTCTTGAGCTCCAATCAAGACCATCTGATCTGGCAAACAAGAGAAAAAAAATTTCTAAGGGATTGGGAGTAACCTCCCACGGAACGGAATAATAAGACAATGGGAAAAAAGGTTCCCCTTCAACCGAGAACCGCCAAGGGAGACTGAGTGTGGAGAACCTGGTGGAACCTACACACGTGACAAAAAAGAAGTATCTCTTCCAATCATGGTTCAATTGAGGATTGGAGAATGTAAAGGGGCATTTTTGTTGTCTTTGGCGGATAAAAATACAGCCATGAGCACCGTGATGGATAGCCGTACTAATTTGAAAAATTGGGAAGAAATAGTTTATAGTCATCAAAATCTCATTCGTTTCCATGAAAATAATAAAGGCAACCACGAGGGAGATTGAATTCGGGTTTAGTTGGAAGAGGTGGATGTTTAGAAGAGTTATGAGCTTTATGATGAATGGATGAAGTGGAAAGCGGAGCCCACACTCTAAGTATTCGAGTCAGATAGAATGAGAGCCTAGTGGCGGACGTAAAATCCTGTCGATGGGACCAGGTTGGTACAAAACGCAGTAGGAAGGAAGATGATAATCCTCTATTACATATTTCCATTTCCAGGGGTGCATGCTGTATGGTTTCTCAAAAGATTTTAGAGCTTTTACTGCAGGACTCTGAGGGCCGAGGGTGTTCTCAAGGTGCGTGATTCATTCAAACAAATGCGGATAGAGGTTCATGTTACTAGGCGGAGAAGCCGACATACTCGAATTTGAACTCCCCGAGTCGGATGAGGAGTCCGAGGAATGAGATGACGAGGCACCGGGATTCAAAGATCGGGCGGAATCGGAAGACATTGATTTAGTGGTTCAAAATCAATTTTTCAAATTTTATTAAGTGTCTCGTGAGTTTTCTTACCAAAAGTCACGAGAGACACTGTTCAAGCCGCGTAGTCGTGAGTTTTCCTTAATGTCATGAGAGTATGCAAGAGTTACTTTTGAATCAACGTAGTCGTGAGTTTTCGTTCAAGAAATCTCAAGTATCACTGTTCAGTGAAAGTAGTCGCGAGAGAGTGCTGAGTTTGCGTGAAATGGCAATGTTACGCAGAAGGACATGGGTATTTATAGAGGCAGGCCCCAGGTCGAAAAATTACGAGATTTTTGCCCGATTTCAGAATCTGACCTTCTTAGTGTCAAAACGACCATACAAATATGCTTCTTCACAATAGAGCCATCCATACCGCTTTGGCGCATGATATTATAGCACGAACGTGTCAGCTTCTGGTTCCTTTTCATATTCCTAACACTCGAAGGGATAGGGAACATTATCATCAAATGAGGCTGAGAAACAATCGCCTCGAATAAATTCAACACACTTCTCCCATGAATAGCATTATAAGGAAGGATAGGGAGATCTACCACAACAAATTCTACAAAAAGAGTTCTTGAGATTTCTGGGTATCCCAAAGTAACTTGGAGAAAATAGATCATTCGGGAGCAACAACGATGTTGTTAAACCAGACCAACTTAGTATGTACTCGCTGAATCTTAATAGTTCCCTACAAAGATATATGCTCGAAGCAAATAGGGTCAAGATATTCGTCAATCAATAATGTCGTCGATGAATTAAGAAACTGAGTTCCATAAAAATATATTTCTGGACGAACACCGTTCTTGGCGAGAAAATAAAATAAAATAAATTGAAAGATGAGTTCACATAAAATATATTTCCGGATGAATACCATTTGGCGATTAATAAAATAACATAAATTTGATATATCTTTCACGATATAACATTCTTTCACGATATAACACCCTAAACAACACAATATGAAACCACGTGACTCAGGGGTGAGCGAACACGCGAGTCAAGTTTGAAACAGATCCACGCGAATACATGAAGTAAGCCCACGCAACTACCACATGAAGCGCAAATCCACGCGAGTCCCAAGCAAGCTCACGCGAAAACCTTGCATTGGGAAGCATGTTAAGAGTCCGGACCCTTTTCCGGTGCCTAAGGGCATGTATTTATAGAAAAATTGTGCTTAGTAAGTCAACTTAGGGTCCAAAAGCCCAATCTTAGTCAATTTGGCCCGAGTTACTAAAAAACGCCCAATTTCTCCGAGATATGTATCGTAATGTCATGGGTTTTATGAAGTGCATCCCGGTCGAGCACTGATCATATGTAATGGCGATAAAATACCGTTGAGTAGTTCGGGATTCCAAATACTTCAAAAGGTAGCCCATAATATCACAAAACTCAACGACGAGCTCTTTGAGTGTCAAATTAAGAATATACCTTTGGAATCATTCCGAAACTACCCATAATGCCATTAAAATTCTTAAATACGGGCCCGGGATGCCCATATTACTAGAATACCCTCAAAGTTACTTTATTCAAAATTATAATAGAAAATCAAAAATACCATAGTTGTGCTAGACGAGCCCCGAAAGGTATCATAAAGACGTAAATACCCTCGGATAATATAAGCATGGAACACAAGTACTTGGAGAAAATAACAGACCACCATTGGTTAATCTACTATCAACGATGTAATTTAGTTTACAACTGATAGGAACCCCAAGACCGGGTACCGCGAGAGGGTTGTAACCCATGTAATGTTCTACTCATTACTTATTGAATTAGCGGCGGAGGATTTCCCTTGACACTATTGTTTTTTTTAATTTCTTTTAGGGTTTTCCACGTTAAATTGCATGTGTTCGTTTAATATCCTAAACACAAAGTTGTCCCAAAAACAACTACAAATTAAAAGATGCTTCTTTAATCGATTATTGTGATTAGAATTTTTTGATTGTTGGTACCCTAAAAAGAAACCATAACAATAGCCACAAGAACTATCTGATGATACCGCATTATGTTTGGGTGACACCATAATATAGTGTCTACCTAGGTATTCATACAACAATCGAATCGGCAGATCGTACCGGTTCAACCATAAACCATTTTTTTGCGGTCTGATTCACCGTCCATACACCTATTTTATGCGTTGATTTTATATGTTTCTGTGTGTTCATTTATGATGCTTGGATCTACTAGTTTGCTTCCTAATCGTCTTGTGCACCATCAAGCATTAAATAGGAACCTCTGCTCCGTCCAACATTAAGTAGGAACCTGTGAATGAGTTCTTAAAACCACTTAGCTGTTTTGGATGATTCCTGAAGTTCCACCACTGGAATTGGTAGATATAGAGTTTAGTGTTCAATTAGGTTTATTTTAGTATATTTTATGGAACTTTATATAACACTTATTTCTTGGAGCTAAGAACACAACTTAAGTATTTTGTGAAAATTATGAAAAGTTGAGATCTTCTTAAACTTTTATTGTTTGAACCTGTTTTATGGAACGAAAGACTATCAAATTCGAGAAAAATACCAGTTTGAAAACATAGATGTCTAGGGGACTTTAGGTTTAAAGTTCACTTACTCCTTTTGTATACCACACTCGAATGTCTCTCCTTCGGTTAATTGAACATCATTGAAGTTCCTGCTCTCAAGCTGGATTATTGATGAGAACTCCGGGGTCCATAATCCAAAACTTATGGAGGCCCAAGCAAATCTGGGCTGACACATGTGACAAGAGACGAACCTACAAACCCAAGATCCAAAGCTTGGTAGCAATCCGACCCATTTAAGGTAACAAGGCCCCAAGGCCTATACAGCTAAGGAAGCACGAAGGCCCAACTAATAAGCAGAACCAAAAGTCATGCTAACAACGGCTTTAGGGTGCTTCGGGGACCGATTACATATATCGGTCCAATACGGTTACAATGAGCAGCAGTCACCCTCACGTTTTCCGTTAAGGGAAAACGACGTTGTCAGAGGTGGTTAAAAAGTGTTTTCTATGCATGATTCCCCTCTATAAATACAAGATGAAATGACTAGCTCATGAGGATCCTTTATCACGTGTGCAGCCATATACTCTAGTCACTTTGGCTCTCGTTGTTTCCTTAGTCATTTTCTCAAGCCTGTAAACACGTTGTAAACTTCACTCTTTTATTAATGAATTAAGCTAAGAGTATTTTTACTCTTATCTAGTTGGTATTTTCCCATTTCTCAATGGTTTTCCACGTTGAATCGCTTGTCATTGCTTTATTTTCACTTTAATTATCGTTTCCCAAATCTAAACAAATATCAAAACAGACTCCGATAATCTCGGACCTGTTGACTATTGCTACCTTGCTCTTTTAGACCACAACAGTTTGGCGCCGTCTGTGGGGATGATTTTCTGATTCCCATTTGAGGTCTCTACTTGGGAAGGACAAGCAAGACCATGGCAACTGAATATACCGCGAGCAATAACAGTGAGGTTCCCTTTGATAATCTTCCCCCTCATACATTTTCCTTGCAGAATTTAGTAGCGGTGATTAGGAATGTAATATTGGAGATTACGGCAGAAAAGGATGGAACAGGGCCACAGGTTGCTAAACGCCCCGTTCCAGATGACAGAGCATATTAGAGCAATCCTGAAAAACATAGCTCTGATTAGGAAGAAATCATACGTCGTGGGTTACCATCAAGAGCCGTATATATCTATCTACACCTCCTCCCCCAGTCAAGAATTCCACAATGTTCCTAGAGCGATCAGAAGCGTATGCAGAAACGTATCGTTCAGCTTACTAAGGCGTTGGAACCACTACACAAACAGAGAGATTTTGAGCCCGATCTTGGGCGAAATCCTGGACTGTCTTATAAGGCCATGGAGGCCTCGATTAAGTGAAATAAGGACGAAGACTGTTGGCACAACCTGCATGTTGCCCACACTTTGTCTTAGCAATCTGGCATTGTCTCGGCTGCCTTGGGAGATTTGATGCTCCCTTTTTCTGAATATATATGTGCGGAAGTTCCAGATCGGCATTATCACAAAACCTAGGGGTTGCCAACTTTCAGGGGCGACGGAGATCCAATAGATCACATAGTTAATTTTGAATTAAGAATGAGAATGGATCGGGCCTCTGACTCATTGAAGTGATGCATCTTCACGGCTGGACTACAAGGCGATCCCTGAACTTGGTTAAAAAATCTACCATCCCGTTCCATACAGTCTTATGGGGGCTTTATTTTGGCTTTCTCTGAGCAATTTGCACCGAATGTAAGACCTCCCCGAAGTAGTCACGAACTATATCAATTAAAATAGAGAAGTTTAATAAAATTGCTTGTGGCAATAAATTGGAGCTCAGAGAAAAAATCAACATCTTACAACAGGTCTTCGGACCGTGCGGCCTTTTGGCCAGCTTGTAAAAAGTCTCTCGTCCACCTTGAGAAAGCTTCTACAGAAAATCAATAAATATATTAAGGTGGATGAAGCTCTGGGACCGAATCAATAAACATGTGAGATTCTAAATGTAAGGACCCCTCGTGGGTGCGAGAGAGAGGGCACCTTAGGCGAATCCCTCATCGGCTATATACGAGGAACGATAAGAGATTAAGTATAGTGATTTGTCTTCCATTACACGAGACATATTCCCTAGCATAGTGGCAAGCAAAACGTTAGAACTGGAAAAGTAAGCGTGCTCACCCTGGAGCAATTCAGAGATGGGTGACCCACTGGAAAGTGTGGGTGCTAGGGAAAAAGTAAAACCGTTAGAACTAGGTGGGTGTCATTAGGGTCAGTCTAGTCCAAAGCGGACAAAATCGTGCAAGCGGAAAGATAGGTAATTACATTTGGTATAAGAGCAGGACCCGGGTTATAGTCGGTGTGTTGGGGCAAACCTCGGCGAGTATTTTGAGTCCATAAGGAGGGGTGAATGTTAGGACCCCTCGGGGGTGCTAGAGAGAGGGCACCTTAGGCGAATCCCTACATCGGCTATAGACGGGGAACGATCAGAGATTAAGAATAGTGATTCGTCTTCCATTGCACGAGGCCTTTTCCCTAGCAAAGTGACAAGCAGAACGTTAGAACTGGAAAGTTAAGCGTGCTCACCCTGAAGTAATTCAGGAATGGGTGACCCACTGGGAAGTGTGGGGGCTAGGGAAAAAGTAAAGTCGTTAGGACTAGGTGGGTGTCATTAGGGTCAGTCTAATCCAAAGCGGACAATATCGTGCAAGCGGAAAGACGGGTCATTACACTAAACCCATAGGCAATCATAGGGTTGCGTACCCTAAGAGACAACCCCGAGTAGTTGAGGCTGTGATCGATAAAAATTTTCCCTTGAAGAGGGAAGAAAAAAGGTGTATTGCGAATCGCATCATATCAGTGATGACCCTGAAAAAGGTACCATAGATAAATGTCAACGGAGAAAATTACGATACTTAAACTAATGTAGACAATGTATAGGGGAGTGGAAAAATAAGAAATGAACACTGAAGGGGAGAAAAGTATAAGAGATTAGGAATGAGGGGTCAAAATACAATAAGAGTTAAAACACCTATAAATACATGTTAAAATGCCAAATGAAGGTCATTTAGCACTTTGACACGAAAAAGACCCAAGAAAGAGCAAATTCAATGTGGATTTTGGCTCAGTCGTAATTCATTGCGGATTTTTGAAGAGGAAATTCACCGCGGAAAAGTAACGAGCAAATTCATCTTGGATTCTGGCCATGGCATAATTCCACGCGGATTTGTGAGGAGAAACTTCACTATGAAAAATAAACGGGGAAATTCATCGCGGATTCTGACCAAGTCATAATTCATTGCAGATTTGTGAAGAGGAAATTCACCGCATAAAAGTAATCTAAAAATTCATTGTGGATTCTGGCCAAGGCATAATTCACCGAGGATTCGTGAAGAAGAAATTTAGCGCGGAAAAGTGACAAGCAAATTCATCGCGGAAATGTAATACAAGGTAATTCATCACGGATTTCTGTGCAGAGGCGTAATTCATCGTGGATTTTGGGTAAAAAGAGGAAGTTCGCCTCAAACCAATCCCGGAACAGGTAGAAAGTGAGTCTCGTAGACGTATAGTGAAGTAACGGGTAACGAACAAACGTAATAAAGATATATGTTAACATAGGAGAATTTAATAAGACGATTTATGAATACAAGAGGGACAAAAGAAGATACCGAGCATCGCATTTATTAGGTAAGCGGAGTTAACACAATGTAGTAAGGGAAGGTTTCGATATAAGTGAAGGGAGGTTTGATAAGAAGAAAGTAAAAGATAGGAATAATAGAATGAATGATAATAAGACTCGCGGTGAGGGAGAATGGACCGTCCGATCGAACTCGGCATCGTGCCGAGCACACGATTCGTCAAAGGAAGGGCATTCCTGATGAAGGGAACAATAAGTTCCAAAGATGGAGAGATACGTACGAAGAGGGCTGAACGGACCCGGATGAAAAAAGGGGTAGCACCTGAGTACTCATTCAGAGAAGGGACGCATACGGCTCGTCGAATCAACCAACAGCTAACGGTTGGCTTGGGCCAGACATGTACCGAGCATGTGACACTCGGCCACGTAATGAGAATGAAATGAAAGGAAAATATGAAGGAAAGAACATGAAATATAAAAGAAAGAAAAAGTAGGATACGAAAAAAAGTATATAGAATGTAAAAGAAAGAAAAGTGGATTTATCTAGAAGTTATGTTGTTTTATGCCTTAATTTATCGTTATAAGAGAAATTGGAAAGAGTGTGAAGTTTCTTTTAATACATTGTGACATCTTTACAGACTATGTAGGTAACGAGAGCGGGATGTGAGGAGAGGCATGGGAAGAAGGTTGTCGGTTGTCCGTTGTCAGTGTCCGGTATTTTGGAACTCCTTTATATTCTCTTTGTTGACATTGAAATTGTTTTGTTTGTTTTGAACTATGTTTTGGAAACTTCAATTCATATCTAGAATGTTTTTCTCATTTCGGCTAGGTCTGGTCTAGGGTCGTTACAATAACAATGAACACCCGACTCTCAAGTGCTCACTGATGTAGAAGACAATAGCGGCTATGATGAAAGAAAAGCCCAATCAGAGTGATCCGAAGGGCAAATGAGCAGAATCTCTCCGAAAGGGTAGTCAAGGTGATAAATGTTATAGGCCGCAGGGAAAAGACAACCTGTGGCATCCAAGAAACTATTACGAGAGGACGGAGGACCGACGATAAAGACTCCAAGACTCGATGCCTTAGAGGCAACTAAGGTCTATAATTGATGCACATTAGAAGTCGGTTCAGTGAGGACGTAAGTCGACCTAATCGAATTTGAGGGCATGGGGTTCGATGCGATATTAGGGATGGATTGGTTGTCCAAGTATGACGCACATGTAATATGTCGGGAACACACGATCACCTTTAGCACACCACGAGAAGGAAGAAGGGACTTGTTTGGGAAACCAATTGAGATTGAAGGGGAAGGATTCAATGGATGGATTGGATTTTTGGCATTTGTGACAACAGAAGAAAAGGGAATACCCTTAGAGGGAGTTCCAGTCTTTTGCGAGTTTGCTGATGTGTTTCTGGAAGAGCTACTAGGGCAACCACCATCGTGGGAAATTGAAATGGAAATAGAACTATTCCCCGGCACCCAACCGATTTCAAAAGCACCATACCGGATGACACCTCAAGAGATGCATGAACTTAAAGGCTATTCGAACGAGCTATGGCCATTACGAATGCGCAGTGGTTCCCTTCGGACTGACCAACGCCCCAGTAGTATTCATGGATTTGATGAAACAAGTGATCAATCAGTATGTGGATAAATTTTTGGTAGTTTTCATCGACGACATCCTGGTTTATTCGCGAAATCGAGAAGAACATGAACAACACTTGAGGGCAGTGCTACAGATTTTGAGAAAGGTGAAGTTGTACACCAAATATAGCAAGTGCGAATTCTGGATGAACAACATAGGTTTTCTAGGGCACATAATATCGGCAGACGGAGTGATGGTGGATCCAACATAGGTTGAGACCGTGCCAAAATGGCCAAGACTAACGAACGCTAGTGAAGTTAGAAGCTTCCTCGGACTAGTAGGGTACTATATGAAATTTTTAGAGGGCTTCGTCAAAATAGAAAAACCATTGACAAACCTGACCAGGAAGGAAAAGAAGTATATTTGGGACGACGTGTGCGAAAAAAGTTTTGAATGCCTCAAGATGAAATTAACGTCAGCTCCAGTGTTAGTGCAACCAACTCCTCGACAAGATTTTGTCGTATATAGTGATGCCTCGAAGAAGGGACTCGGATGCGTATTGATCCTAGAGGAAAAAGTCATATCATACACTTCCCGTAAGTTAAAGATACATGAAGTGAATTACCCGACCCAGGATCTAGAACTGTCCGCGGTGGTGTTCGCACTTAAGATTTGGAGACACTATCTGTATGGGGTTAGATGCGAGATATTCACCGACCATAAGAGCTTAATGCACTTAATCATCCAGAAGGAGCTAAACATGCGACATAGGACATGGTTAGAGTTAATCAAAGACTACGACTTGGATATCCAGTACCACCCGGGAAAAACAAACCAGGTGGCTGATGCGCTGAGCAGTAGGAACCAGTGAGTGTTAGCGAATGCATTAATAAAAGAAATGGAGGGCTTACAACTGGAGGTAGTAGAATCTACCACGGCGATGCTAGGGGGCTTACAGCGAAACCCATGATACTTGAGGAAGTATTAGAAGCTAAGGGAATAGACATCCAAAATCACGCGACCGGGAGGGAGAGAATAGAGAAAATGGCGTGTTGGGTCCCCAAAGTTTCAATAATTTGGCATTATTGGTCCCCAACGTTTTAAAAGACAAAATCAGTCCCCATAGTTTGATTAATTTGGCAAATTGAATCCCCAAACTTTAACAATTTGGCAACTTTGGTCATCAAAGTTTAAACATTGACGCAATACCACCCCCCAAACTTTTAAGCTGGCAATACCGGNTATACGGGAATTAAGAGATTGAATAATGTCACATGCACATAGTTCGGCATTCTCAGTTCACCCAGGAAGTACCAAGATGTACCGAGATATGAAAACAAACTGGTGGTGGAATGGAATGAAATTGCAAACTTTGTAGCTAGATGCGATACATGTCAACGAGTCAACGCCCGGGGGGCTAGTTATAACCTTTAGAAATTCCTTAATGGAAGTAGGACAGTATATGTATGGACTTTGTGGTAGGATTACCCAAAATCCCACGGAAAAACGACGCTATATGGGTGGTGGTTGATCGTCTGACAAAAGCAGCACACTTTCTAGCCATAAATACGACATATGGAGTAGACCAACTAGCGAAAATATATGTGGATAATATAGCCAAACTACACGGGGTTCCAATGAACATAGTGTCAGATAGGGACCCAAGATTCACTTCAAAGTTTTGGCAAAACCTACAGAAATCACTGGGAACCAAACTAACAATGAGTACAGCCTACCACCCACAAACGGATGGGCAGATTGAGAGGAAGAATCAGATAATGGAAGATATGCTCCGAGCATGTGTACTAGAATGCAAGGGAAGTTGGGAGCAATTCCTACGATTAGTGGAGTTCGCGTACAATAACAGTTTCCAGAGCAGCATTGGCATGGCACCATACGAGGCCCCATATGGATGGAAATGTAGAACCCCTCTGTGCTGGGATGAAGTTGGAGAAAGATAAGCCACTGGAACGGAACAAGTAGAGGTTACCATAGAGAAGGTAGCCATGATTTGTAAGATTATGAAGATAGTGCAACATTGATATAAGAGTTGGGCAGACGCAAAAAGGAGGCCCATAGAACTAAACGTGGGGGATCGTGCCTATCTAAGAATATCACCAATGTAGGGAGTGATGCTTACCACACGGATGGGGAAAATGAGCCCCTGATACATCGGACCATATGAAATAAATTGGAGAATTGGAAATTTGGCCTATCAATTGAAGATCGCATAAGAAATGGGAGAGATACACAACGTATTCCACGTTTCCCAGTTGAGAAAAAGCTTGGCAGAGGGAATTCAGAAACAGGTAGGGGAATAGAAATTAGACCTGACCCCGAACTTGATGTACGACGAACTTCCCTTAAAGATCCTCGCGATGGAGGAAAGGAAACTCAAAAACAAAATGATCCCATGGTGAAAGTGCAATGGTCGAACTACGAAGAACGGGAAGCCACGTGGGAGACGGAACGAGAGATAACCCAAAGAGCACCGGGGCTAATAAAAGATTGGCACGCACGAGTTTCGGGACAAAACTCAAATTAAGGAGGGAAGGATGTGATGACCCGAAAAAAGGTACCATAGATAAATGTCAATGGAGAAAGTTACGATACTTCAACTAATGTAGACATTGGATGGGGGAGTGGAAAAATAAGAAATGAACACTAAATAGGAGAAAAGTATAAGAAATTAGGAAGGAGGGGTCAGAATGTAGTTAATGAGAGTTCAAACACCTATAAATACATGTTAAAATGGCCTAAGGAAGGTCATTTAGCACTATGACACGAAAAAAACCCGGGAAAGAGCAAATTCAACGCGGATTTTGGCTCAGGCGTAATACATCGTGGATTTGTGAAGAGGAAATTCACCGCGGAAAAGTAACGAGCAAATTCATCGTGGATTCGGCCAAGGCATAATACATCGCGGATTTGTGAAGAGGAAATTCCCCGAGGAAAAATAATGGGCAAATTCATCACCGATTCTGGCCAAGGATTCATCATAGATTCGTGAAGAAGAAATCCATCACGGATTTTAGGGATAAGGTAAATTCATCGCGGAAATGTAATACAAGGTAATTCATCGTGGATTTCCATGCAGAGGCGTAATTCATCGTTGATTTTGGGTAAAAAGAGAAAGTTTGCCTCGAACCAATCCCGGAATGGGTAGAAAGTGAGTCTCGTAGACGTACAGTGGAGTAGCGGGCAACGAACTAACGTAATAAAGATACATGTGAAGGGAAGGTTAATAAGAAGAAAGTAAGAAATAGGAATGAACGGAATGAATGATAATAAGATTCGGGGTGAGGGAGGATGAACCGTCCGACCGAACCCGGCATTGTGCTTAGCGAACGATTCGCCAAAGGAAGAGCATGCCTGATTAAGGGAACGATAAGTTCCAAAGATGGAAAGATACGTACGAAGAGGGCTGAACGAACCCGGATGAGAAAACGGGTAGCGAATGAGTACTCATTCGGAGAAGGGACGCATACGACTCGTCGAGTCAACCAACAGCTAACGATTTTTCTTGGGTGAGACATGTACCTAGCATGTTACACTCGGCCACGTAATGAAAATGAAACGAGAGGAAAATATGAAGGAAAGTAGATGAAGTGTAAAAGAAAGAAGAAGTAGAATACGAAAGAAAGTAAATGTAATGTAAAAGAAAGAAAAGTGAGATTTATCTAGAAGTTATTTTGTTTTATGCCTTTATTTATAGTTATAAGAGGAAGTGGAGATAGTGTGAAGTTTCTTTTAATACATTGTGAACGCTTTACAGACTATGTAGGTAACAAGAGCAGGATGTGAGGAGATGCATGGGAAGAAGGTCGTCGGTTGTCTGGTGTAAGTTTCCGATCTTTTGGTACTCCTTTATATTCTCTTTGGGCCCCGGGCCTTCATCACTGAGCCCACCATCTCTTGAACTGCCTCTCGGGCAGGCTCGGAACTTGATGGCGCTGGGCCGGCTCTCCTATAGTGATCTCTTTCTTCGATATTGGAGCTGTTGGAGGATCTCGGCTATCCTCAGCCTTTCATTTGCTTCGGGGCTCTTCTTCAGCCAACTGCTTACTTATGCTCAAGGGTACTGGGGGTCTTGATACGTTCTCCCCAATTTTCAAGGTTGGGAGAACATCTTCTACTCTAATCAACCCCTACAACAATAACCGCACAATGTTAAGATCAATTTGAAAATTATTCGCGAACCTATACATAGCTGGTAGGCTCAATGATCGGATTTTCACCAATATCGCTTCTTCTACCTCTGCCACCGCGGGATCGGTCCCCTACTACTGGAGCCTCCCACAGACTGTGAAGATCCCACGGGAGTGATTGATATTGAAACATTGTCCCACATCGGATGTGGAAATAGAAAAGTCTTGGTCTATAATAGGAGTGATATCACATGTAAATGGTTTGTCAAAAACCTTTTCAATGTGATTTACTTCTCTTATGGACTGAGCTACACCAACACTTTTCCGGCCCATTGAATCCTGAATTTCTACATGGTATCGAAGCTGCAGTGTGGGTTTCAGGTTGGTATATACCAGTTTAGACAAAAAAACTGTGGTATAAAAGTTCATCGAACTTAGGCGACAAATATACATCGACCTATGATTCGAGTACTACGGGTATATTGAAGCAAGTCTAAACCTGACCAATGCCAGTTCGACTTGAGGGAAAGTATTGAAATATTGCCCCATCGGATGTGGAAATAAAAAAGTCCTGGTTTATAATGAGAGTGATATCACAAGTAATTGGCTTGAGCCAAACATTTTCAATGTGATTCACTTCTCTTATGG
>RWGZ01001585.1:48081-65385 GCA_009725065.1 Utricularia reniformis
GCGTCGCTTGTTCACAGAGGAAATTAATTATTCGACCATCACAATTGAAAATTAAAAATGAATCAATCACATTTTTAAAGTGTATCCAATGTGATATATGTGGACTGATACATCCCATCATATGGATCATTTAGATATTTTATGGTACTTAATGATGCATCAACTAGATGGTCACATGTGTCATTACTATCAACTCGTAATCAAGCATTTGCAAGATTGCTTACTCAAATAATAACGTTACGAGCTCATTTTCCAGATTATCCAATTAAGAAAATAAGATTTGACAAAGCTAGTGAATTTACTTCTGAAATATTCAATAACTATTGTATGCCATTAGGAATAAATGTTGAACATCCTGCAGAATATGGTCATACACAGAATAGTCTTGTAGAATCATTGATTAAACATTTACAATTGATTGCTAGACCGATACTTATGAAAACTAAACTACCAATGTCATGTTGAGGACATGCTGTTATACATGCCAAAGTATTGATTCGTATTAGACCAACTAATTATCATGAGTTCTCTCCATTGCAACTTGTTCTTGGTAAAGAATAAGATATTTCTCATATAAGAATATTTGGATGTGTTGTATATGTTCCAATTACCCAACCATAATGCACTAAGATGAGACCCTAACGAAGAATGAGAATATATGTGGGTTTGAATCTCCTTCGATAATAAGATATTTAGAACCGTTAACATGAGATTTATTTACATCTAGATTTGTTGATTGTAAGTTTGATAAATCAAACTTCCAAACATTAGGGGGAGATAAAAATAAATGAAAATGAAATTGTTTGGAATAATTCATTTTTATTTTATCTTGATTATCAGACCAAACAAAGTGAATTTGAAGTTCAAAAGATATTTCATTTACAAAAGTTGGCAAACGAGCTACCTGATGTATTCAATGATACTAAAAGAATTATTAAATCATATATTACAAAAGCTAATACCTCTATTAAAATTAAAGTTCATGTTGAACAAAATAAGATTGTCAATGAGTCTAAAGCAAGTCTGAAGCGTGGAATAACTATTGATTCTAAAGATAAAATTTCCCTAAAAAGAAAGGAAATAAATATAAATGATGATAATCATCCTAATAAAGATAAAATAACTACGGATATATATGCATCATATGAAAATAATATAGATGAAAATAATGAAAATCAATAAGTTTCAATCAATTACACATTAAATAACATAATCTGTGATCGAAATAAGAATGAAATTGATGAGTATTTTGCATGACATATAATTTAGTAAGTTGCGATGATGATCATGAACCAAAATCAATGTCAAAATATCATGAAAGAGATGACTGGATAAAATAGAAAAGTGACTGGATTAAATAGAAAGATGACAAAAATCATATACAACCAATATATTCAAGCGATTTTACATAGATAAATCACATCCATTGAGTATACCAATGGTTGTACGATTATTAATCGTCTATAATGATCTATTTAGACCACGAGAAAGTGCAGAACAATTTCTTGGACCTGAAGTACCATATCTTAGTGCAATTGAAGCACTAATGTATCTTACTAATCATACACGCCCTTGATATTTCATTTGCAGTAAATTTATTAATAAGATATAGTTCTTCTCCAACACTAAGACATTGGAAATGTATTAAACATATTTTTCGATATCTTCAAGGTACATGTGATAAAGGAGTATTCTATCCAAAGGAATAAAAATTGGATTTAGTCGGTTATACAGATGCTAGATATTTGTTTGATTCTCACAATGGTATATCACAAACATGATATGTATTTATGATAGAATGAGCTGCTATATCTTGGCGATCTACCAAATCACACAATAGCAACCACCTCATCAAATCATACTGAAATAATAGCAATATATGATACTAGTCGTGAGTGTATTTAGTTGAAGTCAGTAATTCAATATATTGAAAGAAAATGTGAGTTATCATAAAAAATGATGATATCACCAATATTAAATGAGTACAATGTTGCGTGTATAACTCAGTTGAAAAAATACATTAAAGGTGATAGAACGAAACACATATCGCCGAAATTTTTTTCACACATGAGTTTCAAAAGAATAGAGAAGTAAATATCCAACAAATTATCTAACAAAATAATTTGGCTGATTTATTTACTAAATCTCTTCAAACTACAACTTTTGAGAAATTGATTTACAAAATTAGAATTTTAAAATTTAAAGACGTTACTATGAGGGTGAGGTATATATTTATTTTCTCAAAACATTCATTACAAATAAAAGGAAATTAAATATTTTTTAAAAGATAAACACCAATAATATAATATAAGACTAATACACACAACAATAAAAACATTTTTCATCTGAAAATTCTCCAAATCAACTATAAATGAAGAACGTCGATTTTCCATGAGAGAAAATGTTAATAAACATCTAATAGGGAGTATTATGAATATATATATGTGGATGTTTATCAAAGTAAAGAAACATATCCCTTAAAATCAATGAAAGAAACGAAAATTCGATATACAAACAAAATATCTTCTACACCTAAATTTTACATTTAATTAATAAGATAGACAAATTTAATTATTGATGAGAATCATAGGATCAGGTACCCTGCAATGGGTAAGGTCCAATAACGATTGAGCCGACCCAAGTAATAAAAAGCGAACTCGCGCAGCCCAAAATCCCCAACTTAGCACATTTGAGATAAATTGACCTGATGTTCCGCGATGGGACTGAAGATGGACTTGCAAAGTAGAAGGGCTTTTGACAAATGGCCTCATGTTTCGGTCCAAACGGTTACAGCCCACGCGTTCCACGCTCCGGGTCTCCACACGTTTACAACGCGTCGGGCCAGATCACGCAGGCCACGCTTCGGTCCCGGCCACGTTTTACATCGCGCGACAACAACCTTCAACAAACTTGTCTGAGGTAGTTACAGGGTGTGGATTACACACGCCCTCATCTCTATAAATACAGATCTTGACGATGGAATTAGCATGACCTTTTGGACGCGTAAGAACAAGTTGTTACTCTATCGGAGTTCTTATCGCTTTCTTATACTTCGTCATCTTCATATTCCTGTACGGTATCTTGTAATGAACTGCTTGATTAGTGAATCGACTAAGAGCTTTTCATGCTCTTAGTCAAGTGATTTTTCCCCATTCCCCAGAGTTTTCCACTATAAATTTCCTTGCTCATTTCTTCATTTGCTTTATTTAAACGTTTCCCCACCATAAACAAATTAAAATCGAGTTCGTTTCTTGACGAACATGACGACTGTTATTACCCCCTAAAAAGGGACCATAACAGTTTGGCGCCGTCCTTGGGGACGATTCTCTAATCCCACTGGAAGATTCTACCAGGGATAGGATAATCAAAGGCATGGTAACTGGAACTTCGACAAACGACAGTGAAGTGCTTCCCAATAGTCTCCCAACCCAACATTCTCTCTACAGGATCTGGAAGCTGTTGTCAGGAAGGTGGTACTGGAGATTACGTCGGAGAGAAGTGGAACAGAACCACATGTTGTTTCAAGCCATGTTCCGAGAAGTAGAGGGTACGAGAGCGACTCTGACGAGCATAGCACTGATGATGAGGAAATTATCAGGCTCGACGTAACGATGAGGAGGCCGAGATATCGATCTATTCCTAGAGCGCCAACTCTCGCTCCTAGGAATGATCAGGAGCAGATGCAAAGACGTATTGACGAGCTCACTAGGGAGTTAGAAAGCATGCGCACACTGAGGGATTGCGCCCCCGATCTGAGGCGCAATCTTGGTTTATTCAACAGTGCCATGGAGACCCCGATTAGGCAGAATAAGGATGACGACTGGTTGGCCGCGGGCATACCTGAAATGGTTCTGAGTACTATTTCGGTCTATATCAAGGACCGACCTTCGGTCGAGATATCAGTGACTGATTAGTCAGTTGAAGAAATTGGGGCTCTATGCCACGAACTACACGGCTTGAATATTAGCGTTACTAAATCTCTTAGGGAATCCGATTGGATGGACCCCTTTATTAAGTATCTAACAAACGGTTATCTTCCTGAAGACAAGTTATAAGCCAGAAAAATAGAAGTCTAGCTAAGAGATATGTTCTAATTGACGGGCGATTGTTTAAAAATAGTTTTGAGGGCCCGCTGTTACGTTGTCTATCCCCTATTGAGGCTGAAGTCATCATGATTTATGTTCATGAAGGGATATGCGGTATTCACTCAGGGGCTCGATCTTTATATTATCGCATCGTCATAGCCGGATACTTTTGGCCAACGTTGCTTGAAGATGCCAAGAAGTATACCAAACGTTGTACCATATGTCAATATCATGCTCCGGTCCTATAGCTGCCTGGGGTTCCCTTATCAGTGACCCCGTTGCCTTGTCCGTTTGACAGATGGGGAATTGATATCCTCGGATATTTTCCTCGGTCAGTAGGACAAAGGAAATTATGTATTGTGGTAGTTGAATATTACTCGAAGTGGATTGAAGCAGAAGCAGTGGCCGTTATCTCCGAGAAGGTCGTAAATCACTTCTTATGGAGAAATATTGTGAGCCGCTTCGGGGTGCCCCGAGCATTCATATCAGACAATGGGACCCAGTTCCGTGGGAAAAGCGTACGAGATTTATGTATCAAGTTGGGCATCGCCCATCATTTCTCATCAGTGGCCCATCCCCAAACTAATGGACTTACGGAGGTATCTAACAAAGTTATCTTGAAATGATTGAAGACCAAGTTAGAAGATTTTGGAGGGAAATAGCCCGAACATATCTATGAGGTCCTATGGGAATACCGAAATACACCCCACTCGACGACCCAGGAATCACCCTTCTCATTTGTATATGGGTCCGAAGCAGTTAGCCCGGTGGAGGTTGTCATCTGATCACCCCGAATATTTCAATACAACTAGCATATGAACGGTGATAGGAGACTGTTGGATCTCGAGATGATTGAGGAAAAGAGAGATGTGATTTACGCGTGGATGTGTTCCTATCAGCGAACTATGGAACGGGCACATAAAAAACGAGTACTCCCAAGGGAGTTCTTTGAAGGCGACCTGGTCCTCAGAAGCATAAATGTGCAGATGAATGTCGGAAAGCTAGACAGAAATTTCGAAGGACAATATCGGATATTGAAGAAACTGGAATCTGGTGTGTATAAACTCGAAAAATTGGATGTTGATGAGATCCCCCGAACTTGGAACGTCATGAATCTAAGGCGGTATTCCTTGTAAATCTTCGATTAATAGCTCTGACTCAGTAAATATACATTTCTCTAAACGTAAGCAGAAAGCAAATAAGTATAAAACAAACTGTTTCTAATTAAATGATGGACCGACCCTGGAGTCAGATGATTTAGGACGAGTCTGGACTGGTGACCGAAGCTTCTCATCCGCAAGGCTCCCAAGTTGCAGTGATCGCTCTGACGAGTCAGATGCTTCTGCGCTTGCCCAGTCCCAAAGATGAGTCGCGATTCTCCCATAACTCACTACAAACTAAGACATCCCCTTCAACGGCTTTCATTCTTGGGAAACGGCCCTTGTACTTATGAAATTCGCTACAAAAGAATGAATGGGAGTCAGCATATCGAAATACAAGTTCGGACATAACGTGGGACATATGCAAAACCAAAGCTCGGCCAATATAACATACGGGACTTCATAAGAACCAAGGTTTGGCCAAAGCTTATCATGAGACTCATATTGAACCCAGGCCGCACCTTCCAATTTAACTATAACCCCAAAAACAGAATAAGAGTGATCCACACATAATGTGAAACGACCAATCCAGTTAAAACCAATCTGAGTGAACCAAATGTAAGATTGAGGACCGATGAGTTAGCACAATATAGCTATCCCCGATCTTACACTTAGTGGTTGAGCATACTCGTTTATACCAAACACACCTGATTATTTTAAAAGGTCAGTTATAACAACCTTATTCTAAGGAACAAAGAGGGAAAGAAACTTTTATTTTGAATAAGGAACGATGCAAAGATAAAAATACAATCAAGATCTAACTATCATTCCCATCTTCCTTATCCTCCACTCTCTGCTCCTGCGGTTCGGTCAGGGCCGCGTGCTGCCTCAACTCTTCCTCTTGATCGACCACCTTCTGGTTGACCGTTCTCTCCATTTCTTCAAAGAGGTAGAAGAAATGGTCGTCCTCTAGAACATGTTCTTCAAATGATGGAATTACTTGAAAGTTTACATCCTTCTCCAAAGGTTCGATCATCCTCCACCTTTCATCCACAGGGGAAAGCCTGAATTGCTTAGTAACCTGATCCCGCATGTTATCCAGGTACTTAGAAATATACATCTCATGTATGTTATCCGCCAAAGCGAATAACAAAGGGGACCGAGCGAATCCCAGGACTGCTTCCCGAACCGAACTTTCAGCCGAAGTGCACGTTCTAGCTTACTCCTCCTCCAAGCTCGTTTTTTCCTCCTGGGCCCGAAGAAGAAGCTCGTTAAGCTTACTCCTCTTCTCCTCGGCCCGGGCTTGGACTTGGATAATTTCATCCTCTTTGGCCCGCAGCTTGGCTTCCAGTTCAGAGACATGATCCTGAGCTATTTTTCCTTTCTTATCCAGCTCAGAGACTTGATCTGTTAAGAGTGAGATTTCCGTCCCATCTCTTAACAGTTCACTGTCCAATCGGTTCCGGTCCTCTCATACCGCGACCAGTTCACCATGTTTGATTCCAACTTGTTTTTTTGCAAGGTCAAGTTGATCTTGGATTTTTTGGGACACAACATGGTCACCCTGACTCTTTTCCACGGTTGTCGCAGTTGTGAAACCTTTCCTCAGCATCTGCATAAGACATTAAGATCCGAACATAAACCTTTGGGCCTTAATATCAAGGAAACTTACCTTAGTTTCGAGGTCGAGGAAACCCTCGATTATTTCTTCCCCATACATGTCTGGCTGAACATTATCTGGGTTTTGTTCCCCGTAGAGGCGGAAATCTTCAATGAAGGCACTCCTCCAGGAGGCCAACTTATTCCCTTTCTTAAACCTGTCCAGCAGACCCAAGGCAACCCCCTAGTCGGAGTTGGTCTTAGGGCCCGAGACAGGATCCTTCAAAATGATCCCCTTATTAGGGACCGAAGCATTCCCTCCATTCTTCAGCCTTTTAAAAACCCTTGGGGCGGCTGCTTCAATCGCTCTCTTCCCTTTACCCAAAGGGATCGGCGGCAGGGAGACTTTCGCCTTAAGGTTGAGGTCGGGGAGAACTTTCTCCATGGGAACGGCTCCCTGCAGCAACAAATTAATTGTGTCAACGCTAATAGCGGAACTATTTCCGATTTGGTAGAGGCCAGATAGGCTCAAAGAGTGAATTCTAGCCGTTATCACATCCTCTACCACTCCAAATACCCAAAGCGCGGATCCTTTGCCCGTTGAGGGCTGTCCTGAGCAACGCAGGGCGAATGTGCTTGCGCTGGTGGTCTAGATCTGGGGGTTCCCTCCAGTGGACGACCCCGATGGAATCAGCGTACCCCCTGTCGCTAATTCAGATGGCTCCGCACTATCCGTTACTTCCTGTCGTCCTCCAGAAGGACGGGCCGAAGTGGCAGCCAAACGCTTGAATCTCGAGCTCGACATCGTTTTGGTTGAATCTGCAAGATAAATATATAAGGATTAGGAAGTGACGAAATAAAAATATAACTTCATACCCGATCCTTCAGATGTATCTGAACAAGAAAATACCCCCTTCGGGGCTGTGGCTCCAGTCCTACCCACGACCCCTATTTCTATCAGTCTCTCCTCCCGAAGCAACTCTGTCTGTTTAAGACGTGCTTCGGGGGGGAGGAAACATCGCAAGTGTGTTTGCGATATCCAGATGGGAAGGGTTGAACCTGGTTCGATCCAACTGACCTATGCGTTGGTGGGTTATAAGTGGTCACACTTTTAACACGTCCTCCTTAGGGACCGTTATCCACACATAACAAGACTCTCACTCATGAAGAGATTCTTCCTTATCAACTATAGCGCACTCCTTGGTGCTCATCACTATGTAATATAACCTACGACATCCTAATAGACCCTTACCCCTTCGGGACCCGACCAAGAACAAATTGAAAAAATGTTCTAAAGTCGAGGCCATGCTTTGTTGGTGGCAATAAAAGATAAACGCCACTATATACACATAGCTACCCGGAAATAACGCAAAGGTCGGGTAATGGATTTCCTTAAGTACGGCTGCTACGAATGGGTGTAACGGAAAACGTAACCCGCACTTCAGAGAGGCATAACTGAGAGTAATAGTTGTAGCCGGAACGTTCATTTCCGCTGGAAGGAAGCACGGAATATCTTCCCGCCCCTTCCATATGGAGTAATGAGTCATAATCGAAAACATAGACCTAAATTCTTTGATATCCAACTCATACATGGTTGGGTATCTCATTTTACAAGGAGCCATGGCTAGTACCTTGATGAAAATCGGTAGGAAAGAGTTTAAACGTAGGCAAGAACGAAGACGCAGAGAGCTTGATTTGATCGATTTTTTTTGCGAAATGACGATGAGGAGAAACAGTATCCGAAACTCCGATTTAAATAGTAATTTACCGACCAATTGTAAGCTACCACGTAGGATTACCATAGGCGGTTGCAGTCTCTACGCACTCATCACGCCTATTGAATAGCAGAATGTGGAAAGGCATAGGTCTCGATGTTAATATTTAAAAGTGACACAAAAATTAATGTTATGGTATTTTGAATTATAATCCACATCTTAAATTGACTAAGTGAAGGATCGGTCCCCTGGACGCTCATTACGAGCAGGCTCGGTCCTATATTCTCCCGAGCGTATATAACATTGCGTGGTCGGCCTTCCGTCACCTCTGCGATGGCAACCAAGCCCGAGGGACTAGTGATGAGAATCCTATGACCATGTACCCTGCAATGGGTAAGGTCCAATAACTATTGGGCCGACCCAAGTAAAAAAAAGCGAACTCGTGTGGCCCAGAATCCCCAGCTTAGCACATTTGAGATCAATTGGACTGATGTTCCGCGATGGGACCGAAGATGGACTTGGCAAAATAGAAGGGTTTTTGACAAATGGCCTCATGGTTCGGTCAAAACGGTTATAGCCACGCGTTCCACGCTCCAGCCTCCACACGTTTACCATGCTTCGGGCCAGATCACGCAGGCCACGCTTCGGTCCCGGTCACGTTTTACATCGCGTGACAACAACCTTCAACAAACTTGTCAGAGGCAGTTATAGGGCGTGGATTACACACGCCTTCAGCTCTATAAATACAGATCTTGACGACGGAATTAGCAGGACCTTTTGGACGCGTAAGAACAAGTTGTTACTCTGCCGGAGTTCTTATCGCTTTCTTATGCTTCGTGATCTTCATAAACCTCTTATGTATCTTGTAATAAACTGCTTGATTAGTGAATCGATTAAGTGCTTTTAGTCAAGTGGTTTTTTCCCCATTTTTCGGGGTTTTCCACTCTAAATTGTCTTACACATTTCTTTATTTGCTTTATTTAATCGTTTCCCCACCATAAACAAATTAAAACCAAGTTCGTTTTTTGACGAACCGGACGACTGTTGGTACCCCTACAAAGGGACCATAACAATGATAGTGGTTGAATGATTAATTGAATTAATATATTATTATCTACATGAATGTTTATTATCCACAATTATTCAAATATATTGTATATAAATAGGATTATTTTATGTTGAAATAAACATAATAAATTTTAGGGATTCTCTTGAGTTTTATACTTGTATCTTCCCCATTTAAGGTATTTAAGTGCTTATAGAATTTATTATTAAATTACATAATTGATAAGAATTTCAAAATTTTAAATTTATGTATTATATTATATATTATTGTATTGTGAATTCAGAAATTGGGCTAATCGAATTGGGCCGCTGATATTATTGTTATTGGGCAGTTGACCCAAACCATTTTGTTGCCCAATTCATGTGGTAACCCTACTTTTGTGCGTGTTCGTTTCTTGAGCGATCTGTACGCTTTTGTGTTCGAAACACTTATGGGATAGACATTGGATTCAAGACATGATCAATTATTATTAAATATCGAAAAATTGTATTCTTATTTAGTTTGCAACAAAACTAGATCTAAGGGGAAAATGACAAGTTAGATAAGAAACAATTAGTTAAAATTTATATACTCAAATTATTACTTAATATTTCTTATATTAGGTTATGTGTAGAGAGGAGAATCATGTATTTCTCCATCCTATACATAGTTATGTCAGTGCCCGTGACTTTATTGGTATTGAATTTCCTCATTGGAAATACAGTCAGCAAACAAGGGGTGCCTCATCAATTTTAATTTTTTTTATTTATTTTTAAATTGTTTTATTACTTTATTAAATATATATATATACATATATATATTAAATATTAATTTTATAATTAAATTAATAATTTTATTTAAGATTCAATAATTTTGAAATGTAGATAATCAAAACGAAATACAAATACAATCAAAATAAAATATAAACAATAATATAAATTAATAAGTAATAATTGAACGACAAGATCATCAATATAATTAGCATTATCACTATTTCTCGGATTACTAGAAATAAAAAATTGATAAAATTGAAAAGATAGAAAAGTGAAATTTAATTTGAAGAGAAGATGATGTGGATGAACGAGAAATAAAAATGATGTGGACGAGTGACAAATTTAAGAAGCGGAAAGATAATATGATATGCATTTGAGAGAATGTTGATGTGTAGAGAAATTTATACGGTAAAAATGGTTTTGGATGCGTACAACGTTAACGGAAGCCTTACATACATAACTAATTAAAGTTGATGTACGAGTTCATATTCATTGCTTTCGAAGACCAAATTTTTATGATTATAACGCTTCAAATGCCCAAAGTTTAATGATTTGTGATTAACTTGTGCTTATAACAATGTTTGAGTGATTTTAGTTTTAACAACTTAAAATTCGATTTTTTTGGTTGAGTTTTGCTTTAATAATTGGGTTAGTTCACATGAATAATACGATTGTTATATATAATAAGTAATATATCTTACTATAATTGATTTTGATTTTAAATAATGGATTATATATATAAATATGAGAAAATTGCACATTTTATCCAAAAGTTTACATAAAATTGCAAATTAAATCCCCAAACTTTTAAACGGCAAATTTAGTCATTTGATCCCCAAAATTTAATTAATTTGGCAAATAATGTCAGCAAAGCGGTAAAATCGCTCTCCAAACTTTGACTTTGGCAAATAGGGTCAGGAAAGTGGCAAAATCAGTATCCAAACTTTGATTTTGGCAATACCGACCCTCAAAGTTTACACATACGAACAATCTTAGTGTGTGTTCTGCACAAATTATATAATGTATAATCAGAATTTATAATTAGAATACATAATCAAAATGTATAATTAGAATCTGCGTAATGTTCTGTGTAAACATATAATGAATTATAAAATGTAAAAGCGTTCTGCAAAAATATTGTAATTGAAATGTATAATTTTAATTGAGTTACATTGTACAAAATAATTATATATTTTTCTTATAAATTTGAAATTATAATTTTATATTAAAATAATATTTTTAATTACAAAATAAATTAATAATATTTTTTTATTTAAAAATCATATAATAAAAAGAAAACAAAAATATTGAATAAGATATTGTCGAATAATAAACTCAACAAGTGATAATATAAATACCAAATTTTAGAAAAAAAAAGAATTCATTATGATACAAACGATGAAAATTTGATTCGGAAAAAAATATATATATATGAAAAATATAGTTAACAATGTAAGACGGTACATCAAAATTTGTAAATTGCATAAAAGTCTCGAAGTTGATATAATGTGTGATTTTGGCTTCCATGTTTCAAAATTACGTTGTTGATCCCNAATATACATGAGAATAGATAACTTACAAATACGTCGAACGACGTTGTTAATGTGACATTGTTGTAGGTGAAAAAAAATATGATTTTTTGGAGGATATATTTGTAATTTAAATAACGAGAATGCATTCTAATTTTCATATTCAACCTCCTAACTCATTCTTGATTCAAAGAATAATTTGAAAATGCATTTTGTTTACAATTAGAATGTAAATGATGTAGTATTCTGTAAAAATCAATGTGTTCATATCTACCGGTACGATGAAAACCGAGTGTTCTTGGTCGGAACCCAAGTTTTTCCGAGTCGACCCGGAAAAAAATCAAAAAAATGTTTTTTTTCGTACCTATCCGGATAGCTATAAAAATATTATTAAAAACATTAATAATGCATTTTAAACGTTATAATGTTTTATGTTATTATTTGGATTTATAAGACATTTAATAATAATTGTTAATTATTAAATTATTTTAGCTTTTTATAATATATATAATGATATTTTATTTATATTTATAAAAATGAAATGAGTGATTTGAATTGGAATGGATTTAAATAATTACATTTTAATTTAATTTGGAGTTGATATTAAATCAACCCAACCCGATTGAAACAACTCTTACTCAAACCAAGACAAATCACAGATAATTATGTAAGCATTGGTTGATGCTTTTAGGTACTAATTAGGGTTTGTAAAATAATTCGGTAATTCGAATATACGAAGTAATCGAACCATATCCAAAAATATCTTAACTGCAAATATTTAATCGGATCAGATATGATTTTCGCTTTGATCCAATCTGATGCAATATTTATTAATATATTGTACTATATATATTTTAAAGTGTGATATATTATATTATTTTAAAAAAATTTGGAACTCTAAATGCTAGATCATTATTTCTTTATTTAACAATTTATTTTCATATTGTCTTTAATTGTTAAAAGTAAAATAAGAATGATGTTTGTAGCAAGGAAGTCATACCGCTCGTACCGGTCCAGATCGGTACGAGTGTTTTTTAAGATATACCATTGGTATACCGGCGATATATTGAAATATCGGTGTACCGATCACGACCGATATTTACCGGTATGACCGGTATACCGGACGGTATACCACCGATATGACTTCCATGGTTTGTAGTAGATTCATCAACTTGAAAATTGTAAAAAATACCAGAAATTAATATAATTAGTTATATTGATCCATAAACCTTACAAAATCGTAAATATTATATTTTCCAAGTTGTTAGTCTTGATAGATAACATGTCAAAACAACTCACAAATAAACATATAGAAAACCACTACTATTTAATCGGATTTAATTTTTAAATAATTTTGAAATTTTGGGACATAATAAAAAAAATTATAAACTTGGAATGCATAACATATACATTATTTAAAATTTCAATGTCCGTAATTTCTCTAAAAAATACAAGATTATATAAATTGGAGCTATTATCATAAATGTACACATATAAATTGAGTGACAAGGGACTGTACAGGTCAAATAAAAGATTTACTGTATCCAGCAATTAAATTTAAAGTGGGGACTATATAATTTATTTAATTCAATTAAATATATCGCATGTTATTTGGACGTGCAGTACACTAGTTATCAATTTAATTAATACATTTAAGTACAAATACTAAATAGCTCTTATAGAAACATTCAAAAATAAAAACATGGAATTTTTATAATGGGAAAATTTCAATTTAATGTCAAAACTTAAAAATATTAGATTTCGAGTAGAAATTGTGGCAATATATCTAAAAACTTTAAAAATAAAATTCAATATGATTACAACAAAAAGGTTCGTTAAATTGAGTTTAAGGCTTATATATATATATTATAAATTAAATATTATAAAAATATAAAAAAATATAATAATATTATTAGCTTGTGAATTTGTTCATTTAGGTTCGTAGCAATTTTGAAGTTCGAGGTTCAGTTCGTTAAAAATTCAAACTCTAACCGAACTTGGCTCTGTTCGAAAAAATTAGGCTCAAACTCTAGCAGTGATTGACTCGGATTACAATTCGCGAATCTACTCAGTTCACTTACACCCCTATTTATTGTATTTTTCAAAGATTGGATGCGTTCGTAAATTGGGGTAGTCTCTTGGGTACCTATTAAAGTTTAAAAACAAATATTATCACATATAATTGAATCTTTAAGAAAATGATTTTGGATACAAATAATGTTTAAAGAAGACATGGACATGTAATAGCATAATAATTGGATTTCGCATGAATGGAAAGACAAGGACTGAGAATTAAATTTGTAAAGCAGGAATAAATATTACAGCAAAGATTAGGGACCAATAGTGCAATTAATATGAATAGAAGAATGTTGCTGTTGAAATAAGTCCATACCCAAAAACAACCCGCCTATGGGCCATGACAACTGGATCGGGCCCAGTTGTGTCAGAATAAATAGTGGGCACGGAAAATTACATTCTCCACTAAATGCTTTATCATTTATTCTTTATATATCAAAAGAGATCTCTAAATATTTGATGATATAAAAAATATTTTATGATATCGTTAATTTTAGTCTTTTAAATTTTATATTTTTGACAATTATTATATTTAAAATATGAATATGACAAAATCTGTCTTTATATTTTAAATTTTAACAAAACAAGTTTCAAAAGTTTAGTATAATCAGTTCTAAATTAATTTTGATAATTAAAATTCTCAGGTAAACTCAAATCCTTAAACTCTAAACCATAAACCATTAATCGATTATATCATTTTGGGGATTTGATTTTACAAATAATGCAAATTTAAAGGATAAAATTTGTAAAACCCTAATCTTTATGCACTAAAAAAATGAAATCAAATTTACAAAAGTAAGAAAGTTTAGAAACTATTTTCTCTTGATCAAATCATTAAAGTACAAATGTAATATGATATGTCATATATTATAAATATCCTTATATACATATAATGAGAATTTATGCCCATAATCCCTTTGATCTGAGGACCTAAAAAACTTCGATGAAATACTTGTAGTAAATACCTACAATTTTAAACAAACATTGAATATTTGCAAAGATAGCTTCATATTATTGCAATCGATCACATTAACACATACATTTAAAAGTTGTAAAAATTATTAATATGCTTTACAATTATAAGTGAGACACAAAGATTCAAATGGTGCATATTTGCTTTTAACATCGGTTTATATTTAAACACGGCACTAAGATTGTAATGTTTGTATTTATGTCCCTTAAAACTAAAATTAGAAAAAAATATGTATTTGTTATGGTCCCTTTTTAGGGATACCAACAGTCGTCTGATTCGTTAAGAAACGAATTCGGTTTTAATTTGTTTGTGGTGGGGAAACGATTAAATAAAGCAAATGAACAAATAGGCAAGACAATTTAGAGTGGAAAACCCCGGGAAATTGGGAAAAAATCAATTGACTAAGAGCAGGAAAATCTCTTAGTCGATTCACTAATCAAACAGTTCATTACAAGATACATCAGAGGTTTATGAAGATGACGAGGTATAAGAAAGCGATAAGAACTCTGGCGGAGTAACAACATGTTCTAAGACGTCCAAAAGGTCCTGCTAATTCTGTCGTCAAGCTCCACATTTATAGAGTTGAAGGCGTGTGTAATTCATGCCCTATAACTGCCACTGACAAGTTTGTTGAAAGTTGTTGTTGCACGATGTAAAACGTGGTTGGGAGCGAAGCGTGGCCTGCGTAATATGGCCCGAAGCGTGGTAAACATGTGGAGGCCCGAAACGCGGAACGTGTGGCTGTAACCGTTTGGACCGAACCATGAGACTATTTGTCAAACGCCCTTCTATTTTGCCAAATTCATCTTCGGTCCTATCGCGGAACATCGGGTCAATTTATCTCAAATATGCTAAGATGGGGATTCTCGGCCGCACGAGTTCGCTTTTTATTACTTGAGTCGGGTCAATCGTTATTGAACCTTACCCATTACAGGGTACCTGGTCCTATGATTCTCATGAGTATTCAAACTTTGAAAACTACAAAAAAATAGTATTTTACGTTATCTAATGAAAAATGATGTTTTCTTCATCTCCCCAATGTTTAATAACTTTGATAAATCTAATTATCAAACGTTGATTTAACATTTGTGGTTCACATAATTTGAACATTTGGCAAAATTAGTCCATAAGATTTCTCAAATATGATAAATTTGTCCAAATTTAATCCTTAGAGTAAATTTTGAGTACTACTTTACCAAATATTACAAAGCATGAGAATTAGTTTTACAAAATATTCAAATATTAGTTCGAAAATATTTGAAAACTAAATTGGAAAAATTTAAAAACATGGAAATCAAAATCTTTAATTATACAAAATTTGGGGATTCGCATATTATCAAATAGCTCACAAAAAATGAATTAAAATTCATTATTGTATACCCCATAATTATTATTAATAATTTTAACAATTTGGATCAAATTAATGAACTTTTAAATTTACAATATTAAAAATTTAGGGAATCTTCTATCAAATTTTCACTTTATTAAGAGTATTTTTATTTAGGTTGAGATTTTTGCTTTCATCCAGAAATAAAATCTAACTTATTATTCTTTAAATGCTACATTGCAGGGGTACGGGATACGGGTGTTTAGGTGCGGGGTACTGGGGTATGGGGTGCGGTGATTTATAAGTATCCTATTTAGGGTACGTTATATTAAACTTAATAGAATAATCAATATAAATATTTGAAATTTTCAAAATACACAAATCGTTAAAAATTAATGAGTCTTAAAATAATTTACGAATGAAATATGAAATTCTTAATTCACATTTGTTAATTTATTGTTCTCACCACCTACCAATCACATGCGTTGTTCTTTTACCCACCCAGAAGAGCTTCCGCGTAGCTTATTATCATCTCACTCTTATTAACCCTAACTTTTTACAAATATGGAATATGTAATTCTTAATTCACATTTGTTAATTTATTGTTCTTACCACCTTCCAGTCACATGCGTTGTTCTTTTACCCACCCAGAAGAGCTTCCGCGTAGCTTCTTATCATCTCACTCTTATTAACCATAACTTTTTACAAAAATGTGTTTGGGTACGTGAATCAGCGCACCCAAACACCTAACGCACACCCGATGCGTGAAATTCTCAAATTTTAAGTACCGGTGCAACATAGTTTAATATGTAAGTGATATATATTATAAAAAAATAAAATACTGACATGTTTGTTCCTTATAATCGTGCAAGCACATGACAGAAATAAATTAAGGTTGATGTCATTTTCCAAAAATAATGCATGTACTGTTCAAATATGGAACACATCGGTTTTATAAAAAAACTGACATGTTTGTCGCAAAATTACTTTTTATTTAATATTATTATTATAAAAAAAACTAAATGTGATTTGACATGAATTTGACCTATTAATTGTTATACCTAAGTCAAAAATATTATTTA
>RWGZ01001586.1:0-10815 GCA_009725065.1 Utricularia reniformis
TTTTGGAATTATATGAATGATGTTAATGATTTTACTAATTTGATTAAATGTATTCTGTATTCTAAGATTTTTAAAATTTTCATTGTATTCATGTATGCTACAACACATGCAGTATCTTGGCTACGTAATATTTGTAGAGATTTATGGTTTAGAAGTTTATATAGTTTAAATGAAATAACAAACATTTCAAAAATTGGTGATAAATAAAATCGAATTAAAAATAATATTATGAGTTTAAATATATTTTTATAAAATACATTGATACGTGGACAATTGAATATAATATTATGAAATTAGTTTAAAGATATACTAAAAGAGTAGGGCACCAAACAATAATTTATGTTTAACTTTTGAGTTATGTTTGTAATTGGCCCCTAAATTTTATAATTGTGTAAAGGCGGTGTCCCTAAAATTTTTAAATTGCATACAAAACCCCCGAAATTGATATAATGTGCGCGGTTAGCCCCCAAACTTTAAATTTGTAAACACCGTACCCTAAAAGTTTAAGAATTACATGGTTTGGCCCCCGAACTTCCAAAACCGTTTATATTTTACCTTTATACTTGTTAATATTTTAAACGTCCCCGGAGTTTGTATTTGACACATTAACCTTGAAAGGATATTATGAATATGTCTACAAACTTTGAAAATTTTAAAAATAACACATAAATTATCAAAACCACTTATATGAAAAAGACGAAAACCGCTACTATTTACTCGATGGTCATTTTTGAACGGTTTTCAAACTTCGGGAGCTTCTCGTGTAATTTACAAACTTTGAAGGTATCGTCTTTATATTATTTTAAACATTAGAGATCAATTAGACAATTATTTCTTTACTTTTTATATAAATTTAACATAGTACATAAAGTGTAAATAATATAAATACTATTATTTTATTTATTCATGTTTTGATTTCGTACTTTTGTTACCTACTAGTACTTGTTTTAAAGTAGTTCTTTAGTTACGAGAAATTTATTTCGTTGTAAAATCATAACTAGAGTATATAAAGTTATTTTTGTTAAACGCTAGTACTAGTTGATTTACAGGGCCAGAATTAAGTATGACTTTAATTCATAAGATTAGATCTACTAAATGTCTTATAGACTATAACTAAACTAAATATTAATGAATTGATTGATTTTCAGTTTATAAATTATAGGTTGTATTGCACTATTTCAAATGTCATTGATTTGGTTTATCTTCATTATAAACTACTATTACTATGTATGTCATTAATTGTGCATCAACCATTTGCTACTTTGTAGCTTTTAAAATTAACATCAATAAAAATCAATCTTGTATTCGACCTTAAGTAATATTATATTCGTAAATATGGACAACCAACTCACATACCAATTAGTGAACCATATATACTAGTTTATCTGATCAAAACATGGCTTTGCATTAATAGATACTAGTTTTTTAAAAGGGGGGATATGTAACGAGGCAAAGCCAATGTTTTCATATCGATTCGGAATCACGTATCGGTCCGGACCGGTATATCGACCGACACCAAATTTTATTTTATTTTATTTTTTGAAAAACTAATATTTAATTAGTTTTTTAGGGTAAAACGCGAAAAAACCCAGAAATCGACTTTAATGTCCAGTATCGATCGGTACGAAAAAAATACCGATATCGAGCGAAATTTGAAGTAACGACGGTATACCGTCCGATATGAAAAACAACATTGGGTAAAGCATGATCAACACATCCTTCTCCAATGTCCTCCAACAAATGGTTTAAAGAAGATGAAATAATTGCCCTCCTGAATAGGTTTAGCGGTTTTTTCGATATACAGAGTACCATCATATCTAAATATTTTAATGTACCCATATTATCTTTGATATTAAGAATCTCCGTCACCAAGAACCATTGTATTGACCATATCAGTTTGGATCAAAACAAAATTTATGGCTGACTTGAAAATTTTGCATAAATTATAAATTTCGCCAAAATCTTTATCGTTTCATCTAAAAAAATTTTAGTACACTTTGAATTTTTTTCTTAAAATTAGAATAATCGTTTATAATGATAAAAATAATTTAACCATAATTATTGAAATTATTTGAGATTGTGAGAATTTTAGTAATTTTAATAAAAATTTCTAATATACAAATTACTAAAACTTGACTGAGTGAGTCGATAAGATTGAATTTGAAAATATCTCAAGTGTATTTAGGTCCATACTACAAAATTTGACACAAATTAATTAATTGTCAGATGTCTAGTGTATTATTTGCAAATAAAGAACTAAAATTATTAAAAATATAATTTGAATGATTAGAAGTAAATTAAACCCTATAAAATTACTAAATTTGTTGAGTCAAATTTGGAGGAGTAATAATGAAATTTTTCCTAATAAAGAATATTTTTTATATTATCTTGTTATATATTTCGAGAATAATAATTATTAATTTAATATTATGATAAAACAATAAAATCGTGTATATATGCCATTTCAAGAACTCAAGAGGGTGGGTTTAATTAAAAGTCTTCTTTCTTCTTCTACTGAAATAAAAATACGACTTCCATAATAATGAATTTGTTTATTTATATAATTAGATTAACGGTGATGTACCGTGAGAATTTTAAATCGTGATTTTTTAATACATATAAAATAAAAGAAAAATTATGGTACATTCATCGCTAAAAATCACTATTTCATTAGTGCTAACTGAAATGTGTTGAGATTTGGTTAATCATTTTTATTATAGATATGTATTTTTTTTCCAAAACTCGTATTTTTTCAAGTTTTGGATTATTTATTCTTTATTTTTCTAATATGTTAATATTTAATAAAAATATATAGTATGTCCAATATAAAAATTGTGATCCCTAAAAAGTCTTTAATTTTAAAATGATAATTTATATTTTGTCTCGTTAAATATATTAAAAATTATGATTTTAAAATAATTAATTTGTATTTTGTATTAAATATATTTAACTATAAGTATATTGATTTTTTAGATTAATAAAATTATAACAAATTATAAGCCAACGAACTTAACGTTTAAATTATAATTAATAATTTATAATTAAATTATTGTTTTCATTAGGAGTATGCAAAAGAATTCCTTGAATCCAATATTCAAAGTAATTGAATTGTGTTTGAACAATAATTCAAGATATCCGAACAAAAAATATTTAATCGGATTTAATCAAATATGGTTTCAGATCAGATACTGTTTTCAAAACTTTGGCCCACTCACATCTGATATGTATTAATATCATATTATATATATATATTAGTATTTGATATATTATATTATCATATTAATTTTAATTTTGTAGGAGTAATTCTATAAAATGTAGTGAATGATCCCAAGATTAAGATATGAATTTAAGGATGGATCTCCGACGAATAGGTTGTATATGGATTGTGTTGGAAAGTAGCTAAATGTATCACTATTATTTTGACTTAATTTCAATTCGAGTGTGTGGATGCATCTCTAATTCGAAATTGATTTTTGGTATCTAGCGTGCAGACGATATATTTTTTGGTGATAGACATTCTGGATATCAAAGATGACATTGCTACATTCAAATATTTGGATAAAAATGGTATTCAGTATATTGAAAAACCACTGAACCTGTCCATGAGGACAAGTATATAATCTTCCATAAACCGTTTGTTATAACTAGTGTTTCTATCCATTTTAAAAAATTGAATTGTAAACCAAATTAAAAACTATAAAATAAGAAATAGTTTTATTACCAAAATTGACAATAATACTATGTTGAGATACTTTAGATTAATGATGTAAATTAAGAATATAAAAAACACTAGAGAAGTTTATAATATTATTTAGTTTCATACTTTTTGAATCAAATATTTATATTATATCATTAAGATGAAAAGAGAACAAAATAGTGTTTAGGCCTTAGGATCAATAATAATAATAATATATATATTTTTGTTTTTATTATAGATAATTAAATAAAAATAGAAAATGTTTGGTTGTTGAGTTTGTTATAGATCTGGGCGTATTTGGGGGAGTATTTCTATAAATTGTAGTGAATGCTCACAAGATTATGATCTGAATTTGAGGATGAGATCCCCTACGAATAGGTTAGATATGAATGTTGCACTATTATTTTGATTTAATTTCAATATGTGTGTGTGGATGCATCTTTGATTCGAAATTGATTTTTGGTGTGCAACGGACAGACGATATATTTTTTGGTGAAGGAGATTCTGGATTACAAAGATGGCATGGTTACATTCAAATATTTGGATAAAAATGGTACTGAGTTTATCGGAAAAACCGCTGAACCTGTTCATGAGGACAAGTATATGATCTTCCATAAACCCTTTGTTGGAGCACCTTGGAGAAGGATGTGTTGATCATGCTTTACCTCGTTGCATATTCCTCCTTTTTTTAAAAATTGTTTTGAATAAAACAATAAAGATTCATTGTATTGATCGCATACTGTGTCTCAAAATTCATTGATCTTGATATTTGAATTATGAATATTTTAATGGTTGTTAGAAACTCATCATTTTCCTTAATGTCTGCATTTTGTGTTGTTTTGTAATACGCTGGACGTGTTTGCTGAATGTTTGAATCATGCAGCTTCATTTCATTTTAATTGTTATAATATGGTTATGAGTGCTGGATGATGCCACGTGTAGTGAAGAGCGTGCCCAACCATGTGCCTGCCCTGGCCTCTTTGGCTTTAAATGCAAAGGGAGACCCGACTGCCTGCCTCTCTGAAGTCTGAACGAAGCCAGAGCAGGTCACGTATTGACAAAAATACCCTCATTGACTGACATTATATCGAAAATTAGCTTTGATATTTTAAAATTTGTAAATTGTTTATTGCATAAAATATCAAAATAAAAATATTACAGATGTTCATGAAATTTTAAATACTAAATTTATTAAAAGCAAAGATGATGACTTGTTTTTGTCGGAATGAGCAAATCCCTTGACTAAAAAACCCTAAACTCTAAAATGCGATTTTAATTTGGGAAATTAAAAACGGGATTCGGAGATCCGTTTATTGACAGAAGCGTGCTGTGCTGTCTTCTTTCGTTATCCTGAACTATAAAGTAGTAAAAGTAAACCCCATTTTCCAACAGTCAAATCAAATCCCTTCGCCTGCTACTTATCCCTTTTCACAAAAGAATGCAATCATTTCCTTTTGTTTTGAAACTGCCCATTGGGCCTCAAAAACGGGTTATTTTATTGGCCCAACAAAAGATGAGGACCAGGCCCATTAAAGAGTGCGAATTCCCCTTCAACCAAAACCTAAAACCCCTCATTCAACCATCTCCGTCACCGCACAGATGGCGACCTCTCAGATTGGGAGAAGAGTCTATATCACGATCGGCCAACCGTATTCCTCCTTGTTTGCAAATTCATTGAATGTCTTACGAAGCTTAAGCACTGCGGCTTCCGTGGAAATCCCTACAGACGACGCCGGATTCGTTAAACCGAAGCCGAAGAAAAAGAAGAAGAAGAATATGTTTGATGTAGCCAAGTTTTTGCCCAATTGGGGGATCGGATATCATATGGCCAAGTCTCACTGGAAGGGAATTACTTACGAAATTACCAAAATTAATCTTTACAAGGATGGTTGCCATGGAAAGGCTTGGGGTCTTGTTCACAAGGACGGCGTTCCGGCGACCGATGCGCCTAAGAAAATAAGCGGAGTTCATAAAAGGTGCTGGAAGTACATTCCGAACACGAAAACAACACCGGCCCCCGATCAGCCAACTGTTTGACAAAATGCCTGTATGTATGTATTCACCGTTTCTGTTTACGTTTGTTGATTTGCTAAGACGATGGGCTGTCAGATTATTTACTATGTTTTCTGGTGTTGTCCAACTTTGAAGGGATCATAACATTATATGACTGTCCCCATTGATCATCTGAGATGAAGCCGTAATTTTTATGAATCAATCATCTTTGTTTTTGTATTGATTATGCACTTATTCTCGTTAAAGGTAGTGAAGAATGTGCTCAACTTGTAATGGACTGGCATTACTTATGATTGATGGTCAATTCGTCTATGTTTCTTCATTATGGGACAATACCAAGGGCTTAGTGTATTATTAAACTTTGTGAGTTAGAGCACATTTGCAGGACTAGCTTAATGCTGCACAAACTCTGTGCGTCCCAAACTATTTGCTTCCTCAGTTTTATATAGATTTTTTAACGGTAATTTAAATTAACCAAACATAAATAATAAATACGTTCGGACGAACTTAAACTTAAAAAACAACAGCGAGTTGGATATAAATATAATTAAAAATGATGTTAAGATATGTTTAAGCAATAAAATTGGAAACTTATTTATAATAAGAGGTATGTTCTGAAAAAATTGGTTTATTAGTAAATTATATAATTCTATATCTTGTAATAGATAATAATAATTTCAAAAACTCTTTATTATTGTGCTATTATATTTATTTTTAATTAATTCGAATTTTAATGTATCCATTGTATTGGATTTATGAAAAATAATTTCTTTTGGATTCGGATCTAGTTTCATTTTTATTCAATTGGTTGGTTCTGGATTTGATTAAATCTATTTAATCTGACCCATTGAAACTTCAGTGATGCCTATCCAACATATGATGTTAGGGGAGTAAGGGAGGGAATTTTTTGGATCCCTATATTAAAATAACAATTATTATATTGGTCTTAAGTTGTACTTGCCTAGAGTTTATTGTTTTAATTTTTGCCGCTATTAAGACTAATATAAAAATGAAATTAGTTAATATAGATTATTGTGTAAGCTTCTTTACAAAGTAAGCTATTAAAAAACGAAACTATATTGTTTATTTACGCGAAAATGTATTTGTGTTATTCTATGCAATGTTCTTAAATATGATTCGTTCTATAAATCGGAAATTTTAACTGGTCATCAAATTATTATCGAATTGTTGTCAAACCGTTATCGAACAAATGTTGAAAATATTATTAAATTTATTTATTTTATAAAAATATTTATTTATTTTTTTAAAAAATTATATTTTATTTTTATTTTTAAAATTTTCCAACTCATCAACCCGTCCATCAAATGGGCCAGTGACGGTTCGACTGTCCAACCCAGACGAAGTGGACTACATTTCAAAACACTAATTCTAAGATAAAACATTATTTTTAAAAACATTATTTTCTCCAATATAATATTTTTATGAATATGTAATGGAATAATATATAAATTGAAAATAATTTGAAATAAAAATAAAATCAAAAATAAAATACCTAATCATTGAAAGCAAAGTTGAATAATTCCAATATAATACGAAAACAAAATGAAGTCAATTAACATGTATTTCCTCTTCATAACCTTGACCTCTTTAATAATTGTATCTCATATATTTTTATCAATAGCCACCACATGCACATCGTTCATTCTAAACGAATAAAAACAAGATTTATCTTACATTAAAGTTAGCACCATAGTGGAAGAAACATTTTTCAACCTAGAACACAAAGCTTGTATATCTACCATATTTTGATTTTCCGTTAAATAACGTTGCTTGACAACATTTACCACACCCAACACATTGTTGTCATTATAGAATAAACAATGATCACCATGTCTCATGTGCTCAATACGCTATATAACGTGTACGTTTTATGCACCTTTCCAATGGAATAATTCATTATTGATTATTCGTTGCATTTCTCAAGTCTGTTTTGTATTTTCATTTTTATCAACCAATATTCAATTCCACTATTTGAACATCTTCTTTTTCTATTCCAAATTCTAATCAAACAGTAAATAATGTTTATACCGATTAAACTTGAAGCATATGAAAATAATCTATGAGATATGACTAACCACACCATTGCATTCCAACGTAATGTTCCCGCAAATGAGTCATCCACATATCCTACGATCGTAAGGGATACTAATACAAAATAAATCAAATGAAATAATCATATATTTAACATATCATAGATAATATATATGTCACTCCAAATACAAACAAACATAATCAAAATATCAAATATGTTATCACATTTTTTTTCCTAAATATTAGGACACTTCTTAACCAATAATTTCACAATTTTATTCTCCAACAAATACAAAATATTCAACCAACTAAAAAGTGCATCAACAAAAATATTCACAATCATTATATATCCAATACAAAATGTCATCATGTCATTACTTGAAAGTGTGATATGAGCATAAACAACACTACTCAAAGTAACAGAACCGTAATAACATACATCCCTTAATGTATACAAAACATTACAATTATCAATCTTATTAAAATATTTCTCATTAAAACACATAAACACTATTTCATATAGTAAAATGTAGGCTACGTCTAAAAAACATAATTACCATCTCACTGAAGATGATGGTGAATTCAAATCATCTTAATCTGAATTGATATTTAATTCAAGAATTGTATCACCATCTAAACCTGTAAAAAACAATAGTTAGTAAAATAAATATTTAATATATTGTAATACAGTTAACTTCACTAAAAATGTTTTATGAAGTCATATTATACTCATACAACATTGGCATGAGCTAATGACAAAAATGATATTATAATGATATAAGTGAAAAGAAAAATAATTAAAAATCAACAATTATAACCATTCTTCAGCTACAATTAAAATTATTTCCAAAAATTTCAAAAACGTTACACAACTAATATTAAAATTCTACTCATGCAATCTCAAATCTCATTTGTAGTTGCATTTTTCAAATCTTCTTTGTATTATTTTTTTTAACAACCAATATTCAATTTCACTATTCGAACATCTTCTTTTTTTATTCCAAATTCTAGTCAAACAGTAAATAATGTTTATACTCATGAAACTTGAAGCATATGAAAATAATCTATGAGATATGACTAACCACACAATTGCTTTCCAACGGAATGTTCCCGCAAATGAGTCATCCACATATCCTACGGTCGTAAGTGATACTTATGCAATATAAATCGAATGAAATAATCATATATTTGACATATCATATATAATATATATGTCATATCAAATACAAAAAAACATAATCAAAATAGCAAATATATTATCACATTTATTTTACGAAATATTAGGACACTTCTTAACCATTAACTTCACAATTTTATTCTCCAACACGTACAAAAGATTCAACCAACTAAAAAGTGCATCAACAAAAATATTCACAATCATTATATATCCAATGCAAAATGTCATCATGTCATTACTTGAAAGTGTGATATGAGAATAAACAACACTATTCAAAGTAATAGAACCGTAATAGCATCCATCCCTTAATGTATGCAAAACATTACCATTATCTATATCATTAAAATATTTCTATTTAACACACATTAACACTATTTCGTATAGTAAAATGTAGGTTACGTATAAAAAAATTTAATTACCATCTCACTGAAAGTAATGGTGAATTCAAATCATCTTTATCTGAATTGATATTTAATTCAAGAATTGTATCACCATCTAAACCTGTAAAAAACAATAGTTAGTGAAATAAATATTAAATATATTGTAATACAGTTAACTTCACTAAAAATGTTTTATGAAGTCATATTATACTCATACAACATTGGCATGAGCTAATGACAAGAATGATATTATAATGATATAAGTGAAAAGAAAAATAATTAAAAATTAACAATTATAACCATTCTTCATCTACAATTAAAATTATTTCCAAAAAATTCAAAAACGTTACACAACTAATATTAAACTTCTACTCATGCAATCTCAAATCTCATTTGTAGTTGCATTTTTCAAGTCTTTTTTGTATTATTTTTTTTAACAACCAATATTCAATTTCACTATTCGAACATCTTCTTTTTTTATTCCAAATTCTAGTAAAACAGTAAATAATGTTTATACTCGTGAAACTTGAAGCATATGAAAATAGTCTATGAGATATAACTAACCACACCATTGCATTCCAACGTAATGTTCCAGCAAATGAGTCATCCACATATCCTACGATCGTAAGGGATACTAATACAAAATAACTCAAATGAAATAATCATATATTTGGCATATCATAGATGATGAGAACTCTAGGACCGGGTGCCCTGCAATGGGTAAGGCCCGATAACGATTGGGCCAATTTAAATAATCAAAACGAATTCTCACGGCCCAATTACACCTTTAGGAAGAGTGACCCGATGTTCAATACGTAGGACCGAAGATAACCTTAGTGTAAATAAGCGTTATCTGCCAGCTGGCTCCGAGGTTCGGTCCGAACGGTTATGAAACGGTTACAGGCTCACGCGTTCCCCGCTTCGGGCCCTGTCACGTTTATCATGCTTCGGGCCCGATCACGCAGACCACGTATCGGTCCCAGCCTCATTTTACATCCTGCGATAACAACCTCTAACAAACTTGTAAGAGGCGGTTACAGGATGTGGATTACACTCACCGGCAACTCTATAAATACAGGGCAGGACGAAGGAAAAAACAGGACCCTTTGGACGCAGGAGAACAGGCTGTTACGCTGCCCAAATTCTTACTGCTTTCTATACTTAGTCATTTTCATTAGCCTGCTTTGTGTAAACTATTCTTATTTTCATTAGTGAGCAGACCAAGGGCATAATCGGCTCTTGGTCGAGTGGTTTTCACCCCATTTTACGGGGTTTCCACTATATATGATGTGTTCTTACTTTGATTTAAACTTTTATCTTTTATAAATTAGAACCGAGTTCGTTGTTTGAACGAACCGGACGACTGTTGGTACCCCCTAAAAAGGGACCATAACAATAGATAATATATATGTCACTCCAAATACAAACAAACATAATCAAAATATCAAATATGTTATCACATTTTTTTTCCTAAATATTAGGACACTTCTTAACCA
>RWGZ01001586.1:13730-41358 GCA_009725065.1 Utricularia reniformis
TTATGCTAAAAATCCTCTTGATGCTGATGTTAGTACTCCAACGCTTACTTCGTCAATCGCGATGGTTATTCTCTGTTTCGGTTTTTAACAATTGTTATATCATTTTCTGTTGCAGAATCTTACTAAATGGGGTGGCGTGCTGATCGAATTGTCGCAATTCCAGAACGGTTCTGATTCGAAAGCGATGATTGAAGGTAGAATTTTTCAGCTTTTCCTGATTGTGTAAAAACTTAATCATCCATTTCTATTTTAGTAATTTCTTTGGATTTATTATTATTATTTTCTCCTATATTGTTATTGTGGAAATTATGATATAACAATAATTGTTATATTATTTTCTCCTATATTATTTTCTTTGGATCGAATTCGAAAGCGATGATTGTTGGGTTGTTTCAGACGCCATGGATAAGCTTAATGAAGCTCTGGTTATTGAACCAACCAAGCATGATGCGCTATGGTGCCTTGGGAATGCATATACTTCTAGGGCATTTCTGACTCCTAATCTTGATGAAGCTAAGGGTGAGTTTGAAAATGCAGTTCAGTGCTACAAGCAAGCAGAAATACTGGTAAATCGTATTTATTTGAGGTTTCTATAATAAGTTCAGGTTACTGTAATTAGTCACCGTTATTTATATGCAGGATCCACAAAATGATTTGTATAAGAAATCCTTAGAAATTGTTGCCAAGGTAAACGAACATGTCTTTCTATATGTTGATAAACTTCCTAGTGTTAAGATTCAAATGTTATATCATTGTTTTTGGCTTCCATTTTTGCTGTTTTGTCTCTTTCTCAAAACTATTGTTTCTGGTTACCGGAAGAGCAGCAAAGTTCTTTTCGTCGATATGTAGGTTACTTACATTTTGAAATCTCTTATGGTGTTTATTTTTAAGGCTCCTGAGGTACATGTAGAGATCCACAAGCATGGCTTAGGTCAACAAGCCATGGGTCAGGGCTCTTCTCAATATACTACTTCTAAGGTAATTTTAATATTCACAATTAGGGATGTTATTTGACTTGTTCGTGTTCATTCATATTATAATTTGAACATAAAAACTTGTTCGAACATTGTTCATATTTCTAAACTTTTGTTCATGTTCGTTTTCGTCTTCATGTTCATTTGTGTTTGGATTTTTTGTTTTGTATTCGAGTTAGAGAGCGTGTTCGTATTCATGTTCATTTGTTTTTGGATTTTTTTGTTTTGTGTTCGAGTTCATATTCATGTTCATTTATGTTTGGATTTTTTTGTTTAGTATTCGAGTTCGTGTTCGTGTTCATATTCATGTTCATTTGTTTTTGGATTTTTTTGTTTTGTATTCGAGTTCATATTCATGTTCATTTGTGTTTGGATTTGTTTGTTTTGTGTTCGAATTCGTGTCGTATCATGCTCATTTGTGTCTCGATATGTTCGTTTTGTATTCGATTTCATGTTCAGATTTGTTTGTTCGTGTTCGTTAAGAAATAGTATAAATATACTCAAATTAGAACTAGAACAGTTGTTAGCATGCTCGTGTTCGAACAATATTCATTTAATTTGAAGGAACAAATATGAAGACAAACGAATCAAACATTGTATATTCACGAAATATTCGTATTTTTGAGTGCCTTACTAGAAAGTAGGCATCACCATTACATGTATTGTGTAATCTTAGAAATGGTGTTTATTTATGTGTTGAACAGCAAAGTGAGAATAAGAAGAAGAAAAGCTCTGATTTCAAGTATGACGTTTGTGGATGGATAATTCTTGCTGTTGGTATATTTGTTTGGGTTGGCTTTGCAAAATCTAATCTTCCCCAATCTCCATCCTCCTAGATAAGTCATAACCTCCAAAATCCTTCTTTCATTATGACATTCAGATTTTTCATTTATTCTAACTTTTTAAATATTGCATTTTATCCTTGTTGGACTTTTATAGTTTTGGTAAATTCAATTGTTTGTAATGATATATTGAGTTTGTTGAGGTTGGCGCGTCTGAAACTCAAGTGACTTGAACGTAATTTCCTAAAACGTGATTTTTTAAAACATAAGTCAAATTGCGGTGTGTTTATCCTTATTTTATGGGCTTGTTTGGTACGATGGTGAGAAAGTGTTTATTATAACATTTATTATAATACAGCGGTGTGAGAAACTATGGTGAGTTGAACGCATTTATTATAACATGATTTTTAAAATTGTTTTGTAAAATACAGCGGTGTGATGAACGTGATTTTAATAAAAGTACATATTTACTCTCAAGATAAGATAGTTTTATTCGAAAAGTTTGAGAACTAGAAATTGTGTCGTTATCAATAAATATAAAATTTTCATATTGGTTATGACACTGGTATATTGGTCGGTACCATTTTTTGTTTTTTTAACTTAAAAAAAATTAAAATAATAATATCGATATTGTCCAAAATTTGGCGGTGTACAGTGTAATATGAAAACATTGAATAATATTTTTTTATGGTTGGAAAAAAAACTAGCAAAACGGGATATTGGGCGATACCGGTCAGCATACCGCCGGTATAAAACATACGATAAATATGATTGAATGATAACATTAAGTAATATGTATAACTAATAAGGATATTTTAGTCTTTTACAAAATCGCGTTGGGATGATAGCTGCTATTAGCAGCGGTGGCGAAAACGCAAAAAAATAAGGGTGAACGCACCACAATTTAACTTATGTTTTGTAAAATCACGTTTTATGAAATTGCGTTGAACGCATTTTGGTTCTCACAACCATCCCAAACAAACCCTATGTGTTTTCGCCGTCGCTGCTAATAACAGTTATCATTTCAACGTGATTTTGTAAAAGATTAAAATGCCCTTATTAGCCATACATATCACTTAAAGTTTTCATTTTATCATATTTATCGTATGTTTTTATATCGATCGATATCATTTGGTATCCCGTTTTACTATCGGATCCTCGGTTTTTTTTCCAACACTAAAAAATAATAAAATATTATTCAATGTTTTCATACAAGACGGTATATCGTCAAATTTCGATCAGTATCTGTATTTTTTTTCTACAGCTCGATATCGGGCATTAGGGTCGATATCCGGGTTTTTCAGGGTCCAACCCAAAAAAATTAATTAAACATTAATTTTTTATAAAATAAATTAAAATAAAATTGGGTACCGCCCGGTATACAAGTCATACTGCTCATATCAGTCTGGATAGGTACGGAATTTCGGACCGATATAAAAACATTGATATTATTATTTTAAATTTTTTTAAAGTTAAAAAAATGGTACCGACCGATATACCATAATCCTATCTAACATTTAAATTTAATACTTATTTCATAGCAATAGAATTTCTCGTTCTCAGACTTTTCAGGTAAAACTATTTTGTCTTGAGGTTGATTATATATTTTTACTAAAATCATATTTATCACACTACATTTTTTTACAAAACAGTTTTTAAAATCATAAATACATTCAACTCACCACTGTTTATCCAACCACACTTCAACCATACCCAACCGTACTTTCCCACCACCGTACCAAACAAACCCATTAGGTTTGTTTGGAATGAGATTGAAATTGCGTTATTCTATTATGAAATTGTCATTCCTTTATGCATAACACAAAATCAAAATAATGGTGTGTTTAATTTTAACGTTAAGAAATTTATTGTTGTTACATTAACTTCTAATACTTAAAATATTAATATTTTTACATAAATTATAAATATACTATCATAATTTACGAAACTTCAACAAATTCACAATCTTATCTCTAATTTAACTATCATTCATTGCATCTTCCACAACTCATTGTTCCACATTTTTATAAGTCTATCCAAACAAACACATTTAGCCTCCAAATTATAAGATTTTGATAAATTTGATCTTATAAATTTACAATATTTTGACAAATCATATCTCTATAATCAATTATGTAATGAACATTAAATGTTAGAGATTAATTTTGATGACTAAGAATCCATGTTTTCATATAACGATGGTACTGAAAAAAAACGGAACACTAGTATTTTGATCAATAATTGAGAACCCAAATTTTTCCAGGTACGATCCAAAAAATTCAAATAAAAATTTTGGTACCCACCATACCAATCTAGAGTTCTAGAGCAATATGAAAAAATTGCATACAATGAGTACGTTTGGAATAATATTTGGTAAATAGCGGTGAGGTGAGATGATTGTACTGTGCTGTGAGGTGAACTGATCATGATTTAAAAAAACTATTTTTTGAAACAGCAGTACAGTAATCGTGATATGATAAAATGACTTTTTTGCTCTTATTTTTAAATAATTGTTTATAACTTAAAAATTATATTTCATATTCTTTTATGATAAATTCATTATTTCAAAACTATATTTTTAAATTGTTATATATATTTTATAGTTTGATAGAATATAAGAAGTTATTTATAAAAATTATTTTTTTAAAAAAATAAACTATAATTTATCAAAGATAAAATTAATATTTTACAAGTACATTTTGTTAACCGTTGGGTTAACCCAACTGTGAACTCACCGTTCTTTTCTGTAATCATACGAACAGAGTTATTAATGATGTTTGATTAAAATAGAATACAAGTACAGTACATTCACCGCATCAGACGGTGGACTGAGTTTCCAAATATTAACCATAAGTTTAAAGATCACAATGGATATAATTAATTGCAGGTAAATAAACATAGAACCTGTTTACGATACAAAATCAGAGCAGGTTACATTCAACAGCAAAATCCAAAAGACAATTTATCTAATTCAGAAATCTTCATCCAATTTAAACACGTGTGAATCTCCATTACCATCAAGACTTGACATAACTGAAGCTTTTTGATACTCACCAACTCTCTTCTCAAAGAAATTTGTCTTCCCTTGTAAGCTTATCAATTCCATCCAATCAAATGGATTCTGTGAATTGTAAAGCTTTTGATACCCTAAACTTATCAACAATCTATCTGCAACAAATTCTATGTATTCACTCATCAAATCTCCGTTCATCCCCACAAGCCCACACGGCAGCGCGTCGCATACAAACTCCCGTTCAATCTTAACTGCATCGCTTACAAGCTTATGAACTTTCTCTTCAGTAAGCTTTGATCTTAACAGAGTGTAGAGTAAGCAAGCGAAATCACAATGTAAGCCTTCGTCGCGAGAGATTAGTTCATTTGAGAAGGTGAGACCAGGCATTAAGCCTCTCTTTTTTAACCAGAATATAGCACAGAAGCTACCGGAGAAGAATATACCTTCAACGCAGGCGAATGCTAGAAGTCTTTCAGCGAACGATTCTGAACCGTCGATCCATCGGAGTGCCCAATTTGCTTTCTTTTCAACGCAAGGTACGGTTTCCATAGCGCGGAAGAGGTTCATCTTTTCTTCTGAATCTTTGATGTAGGTTTCTAAGAGAAGACTGTACATTTCTGAATGGATATTCTCGATTGCGATTTGGAAACCGTAAAAAGCCCTAGCTTCTGAAACTTGAACTTCTTTCATGAATCTACAAGCGATATTTTCAAGAACGATACCATCGGAGGCGGCGAAGAAGGCGAGAACGTGTTTGATGAAATGCTTCTCGTTCTGTGTGAGGGAATTCCAGTGAGTAAGATCTTGTGATAAATCAACTTCTTCGGCTGTCCAGAATGAAGCCTCTGCTTTCTTGTACATCTCCCAGATTTGAGGGTACTGAATTGGGAACATACAGAAACGATCTGGATTTGGGGCAAGCAGAGGCTCTTCGGGGATTGAAGGCATAATTGAGAAGATGATGAATAGAGAAGGGCACGGCGGTGAATATATAGTGAAAGAGAGGCGCGGGAGAACACGGCGGCGCGGGGGTTTCAATTTTTTTGAGGGAGAAGCTTGCGGAGTACTAAATTGGGATAAGCCCTAGTTTTTTTTAATTTTAATTAAAATATTTTTATCTGAATATTTTTATTATAAATAAAAGATATTTTTAAATATATATGGTCTTGACTCTAGATATTTTTAATTCTATTAATAAGTTAAATCTTTTATAATTTTAAATTTTTAATATTTTTTTATAAGTTAAATATTACAGTGTGATGTGGAATAATCTTTATAATTAGAAAAAAAATATTATGTATATTTCATTCAAATATGTATATGTTAATGTGGTTATGGTGGAATTGCATAGTTTCTCACAATATTTTCATACAATATTTTGAGTGATATCAATTGATATCCAATTTTCGAGTCGGAACCCGAGTTTTTCAAGTACAACTTCAAAGGACAAAAAAATTTATTTTTTATTTTTTAAAAAATTGATATCATACTAATATGAAAATATTGATTTCGCAATTTCTCCGAGAAATGCTTGAATTCACTTAAGTACATCTTTAAATCCAACTTAAATAAAGTCTTCTATTGCTACATTCCCAAGAAAATATGGCTTTTTCCATATGTTTTTAAATCGTAGTTGAATCGATTCGACCGTAAAACTCTAATTTCACTGTTCGGTTCAAATTAAACTGGTATAGTTTTCAATTTTTATATTTTTGAAATGATACCTTAATTTAGTGTTATTTTATCATGTTTTTTTCAATATATTTACTTTACTTTAATATATTATTAAAATTTTATTTTTTACATATACTAGTAATAAAATAATTTCAATTATTTTTTAAAAAATTCCTATGAATTTATTTCATTTTTCATATATTGATGAAATTCTATTTTATATTTACTTTATATGGTAACACATTAATTTATTGATTATATGAAAATTATGATATAATTAACTTTTTTAAAATTTTTATGGTTTAAATATGTTCGAATTATATTTTGAGCTGATTCTTAGTGAATAAGATATTTTATGGTTCAATAATAATAATTGATTTAAAAACATATATTTTTTTCCTTTTGATTAGATTGTGTTCCTTTTTAAATAACTTGCCATACTTAATACTTGATAGAACAATACATGTAAGAAAGAAAGACAAAACACACACAATTTCTCAAATTCGAAAGAGAACGTAGAAAACCTTCACGGTCCGAACCTAACGCTGAGGTCTTCCATAGAGATTCACATACACGGGCTTTGTTCTATACACAAGAATCATGCTCAAAATAGCTGCAACGATGCAAAAACCCGACATGATCATGAACGTCAAGAAGAAGCAAATCGAACCAACACATTTATGAGGTTCTTCGACCGATACATATCTCGAAAACAAAATGTTCATTCCATGAGCTTGTTTCTCAGCTTCATAATCATATATACTACTTGCAATAATACCAGAGAAAACTAAAGAGCCAGCGGGATTAGCAATTGTGATGAAATTGTAAATAGCACCGAATTTTTTCAAGCCGAATAACTCGGAAGCTGCAGCGGGAACTATAGCCCAATGAGCTCCGTAACCGAGACCGATAAGAAGTGTTCCGACGTACATTACACCCGGCCATCCCATTGCGAATAAGAAATGGCCTATTGCCATTGATGCTTGAGCAACAGCCATTGCTAGATGTCTTGGATATGCATAATCCCTATAAATATACATTGAGTTTACTAAGAAATTGTAAGAGTAATAGAAAATGCTCTAAACCTTCGTAGTTTTGGCAAATTGGTCTCATAGTTTGTAACGGTAAGTTTTGTAGTCCATGTCAACCCGATCCTTTAATTTTGGCAACATAGTTTGTAACGGAAAGTTTTCGGGACTACAAAACTTACCTTACTCGTAAGTTTTGGCAACATTTGGCAAATCAAGTCGCCAAAGTGGAAAAACCGGTTTCCGAATTTTAATTTTGGCCAAATTTGCCAAATTTGAAAGCTTTGATATCATACAAACTAAACATTGGGTACTCGTTTTGCCAAAATTACAAAATATGAGGATCGGTTTTGCCATATTCTGTAGTCTATAAACTTTACGGTTTTGACAAAATTTGGTCATCTAATGCAATATTAGGCAAATCAAATCCTCAAAGTGGCAAACGGGTCCTCAAATCTTGATTTAAGTCAAGGTCTACAATTGTCAAAATTGTAAACTATTATGTCATACAAACTAAATTTTGATGATTAATTTTGCCAAAAATTACAAAATATGAGGATCTGCTTTGCCAATTTCACACTTTGAGAATCGCAACTGCCACAATCATAAAACATCAGAGATCAAAATTACCAAAACCATGAAACTATGAGAACCAAATTTGCATATCGTAATCAGAAACACTTACTTGACGATTTTCTCAGAGAAATATCCACCTCCGACCCGGCCTAAGAAGTTCCATATACTGATCATGGAAACAAATACATGAGCATGATCATACCCCAAAGATTGAGATACCTGCCCCAAATTATCAATCACCGTCAAACCCGAACCCGAACCCAACAAAAGAGAAAAAAACATAAGCCAAAAATCAGCCTTTATCAATGCCTCAGTCAATGTAAAATCTTCCCCTCTATGAGGCCTCCTTTTTTTAATTCTTATTGCTCCTTCTGCTGCAGCTTGTGCTAATTTAGCTTGAAGTTGAGCAATTCTTTTATGCCTTTCAGAAGCAGGAAGCAAATCTAATTCTTTAGGCTTTTCATCTTCAACTTCACTGAATATAATCTCTTGTTCATTTTCACCCGAGTTACTCGTCTCTTGTTTCGTATTTTCGGGTAAAAATACCTCTTCAAAAGAAGCTCTTCCCTCTTCAGAAAAACTAAGTGTCACTGGAACAACAATAGGGAATAACAAAAGAACAAATAAAATCACTGTAAATATTAAAACAACTGTGTGACTCAAATCAACTAGATCTTCAATAAGCATAACTCCCAATAGATAAAAGCCTAAGAGAACACATAAGCTGTAAATAATCGAGGCACAAAGATTATCCGTTGATCTTATTTGTTTATGACCTCCAACTGGTCTGATTAAGAACATTAGAGAAATAACAATAATCGTAGGGCCAACCGCAACCATCAGTATTAATGAAGCGGGATCTGGAGAACTAATGAGGGCGTAAATTTGTGTTAATATAGCTCCACTTAATCCGGCAAATCCTTTGAGTACACCCACAACGGGGCCTCGGCTTTTCGGAAAGTTTTGTACACAAGATACTAATGAAGCTGTATTGAAGTATGTTTCACCATTTGTGCCCACAAATATAAGAATGCACATCTGCATTTTGTAGGATAAAATAGCACAAGTTAATATCGATCTTTATGTGCAAGTTTATGAACAATTAGAGATTCGAAACAAATAGCATTTCTCTATAAGATCGTAAAAAAATCAGGGAATCTTAAATCTCGAGAAAAAGAGCTCTATAAAGATGAAAAATTAGAGATTCGATACCAAATAGCATTAGCTCTATAGGATCATACAAAATCAGGGAATATTAAATCTCGAGAAAAAGAGCTCTATAAAGATGAACAATTGGAGATTCAATCCAATTTTATACTAAAAGGCATTAACTCTATGAATAGCATACAAATCTACTCAAGGCTCGAGAAATCGAATGAATACTCACATCAAATAATTGCAGAACAAGAGCTCTATAAAGATGAACATTTAGAGATTCAATCCAATTTTATACTAAAAGGCATTAACTCTATAAAGAGGATACAAATCTACTCAAGGCTTGAGAAATTGGATGAAAACTCACAGCCCATAATGGAAGAACAGGAGCTCTACCGGTGACTATAAGCCAAACCCAGCCATAACCAATGAAATTTTGTACAGAACCAACAAGCAAAGCACCCCATAAGGGTAAAATTTCAGATAAGCTTCCAGCCAAGAACCCAACACTATCACCTAAATCCTTTGCAACCCCTAATCTCGCAATCTCCCTTTGGTTATACTTCAAAGAACTCTTGATCGTGGGCGAGAGACTTCCATATAAATATCCAATCCCACCGCAAGATTGTATCCATATTGCAGCAACGAAAACTAACCATCTGTTCTTCAAGAATGAAGATAATCTGTCGGTTAAACACCGCATCTCCGATTATAGATCTTCACAATAGACAAGGCGTGAGGAATGAATATTAATTTCAGGGTAAATCAAAGCAAAGTTTGAGTAGATTGTAGTGAGTCATTGACATGGTAATTGTTTAATCGATAACGATGGACAACACAGCAAAACAGAAACAGACAGATCGTTCTCTTCCATCTGGGTTAAGGTAATAAATGTATAAGAATCTGTAAAAATACACTGAATCACCATTCGGACAAGGATGAATTTGGGTATATTTTGTTTCAATTCATCTGCCATTTATGATACGAAACCAGAGATTCCCACAAATACGTAGATTGATTGATTGGGTGAGGATGGCACACCAAACAAAGAAAGGAGACACGCATTTCTATGGGGCGGGCTTCCATTCCCAGCTTGGGAATCCCAAGCACAGCACCTCACGGAACGATGTTCGGTTATAATGTTAGAGAAATATCAAAATCACTTTAATTTAATTTCAGTTATTTTATTGGTATGTTAATTATTAAGAAATATTAATTATCTTATTTAAAAAATTAAAAATGATTATTTTATTTTTGTGAATTTGGTAATTTAATCCCAATATTTCATAATTACGACAATTTCGATACTCAAATTATATATTTTGGGTAAATTTGTCTAATATATTTGACAAAATCAATTTTTAAATATGACAAATTTATTTTTAAATTCTTAATTTTTTTTAAATTTTGACAATACAATTTCCAAATTTTGCAATTTTCATAGAATTGATTGTCAAAATAACAAAAATCACTAATGTGATCGATTAATCATATTCAAGATTAATGGCTAATTTTGTCAATGAATATAATTTATAATTATTTTTGGAAAAATAGAAACGCAATACGAATTTGTTCTTTTATTCGAAAAATTCAAACCCCTAACCATACTCTTGATTTTTAGGATATCGATTCTTATATTCGATTTTTCCGAATATTCTTTTCATAAACCAACGATTATTCCTCCAAAATTATCAATATCAAAATATTAATGTAATTTTAAAAAGTTGAACTTAACGCTATTAAAATAACCCTTATTGGGATATGCTAGATGAGTCGATAAGCTTGTAAGAGTCATAATTTAGATTCGGTTAATAAAATAATATTAAACAAAAATAAAATTAAAATAAATATTAAAATTTGTTGAAAGCTCTATAAACTTCAATTTTTTTCTCATTTTATTGTACAAAAAAAATTAACTTCATTAAAAATGAATGTCGTGAAATCACATAAATCAAACAAATTTGAATTTGAATGTATTTTTAAAATCACTGTCTATATACAAGACATTATTTATTATAAGTGGATATTTATTAATAAATGAAAGTGGCTTAAATAATATATGGAGCGTCAATGGCCGCTCATCCCCATCAATCATTAATTACTAATTAAATGACCAATAAACAACAATATTTAGAATTATTAAATGAGTGGAGTTTGTAGTTGACCCCCAAGTTTGAAATACTGTAAAGATCGTGTCCCTAAAGTTTGTAAATTGCATGAGACATCCTCGAAGTTGATATAATGAGTATCGTTGACCCCTTAAGTTTTAAAATTTGTAAACACCATGCACTTAATGTTTTTTAATTGCGTCATTGACCTCTAATGTTTGAATACCGTTTATATTTAACCCTCACGTCCGTTATTGTTTTTGTTTCGTTGCGTGATTGACCCTTGATCTTTACCCATGTTACAATTGACCCCTATTGTTTGGTAATGTGATTTTAAGCCCCTGAAGATTATAAATACTTCAAAATTGACCCTCATGTCACATCTTTTTGTATTTGTAATATTAAATAATGTGATGCGAGGTCTGAATTTACACAATTAATTTCATGCTAATCATTGTTTTTTAGAAGCAAACATCACAAAAATGTTTTGACTTCATATTCTTTTAAATTTACAATTTTGATTGTAGTTGAATGAACCAATATTTTGAAACAAGATATGTAGTTAAATGCACATGATTATTTACTAGTTGGGAAAGCACATCAGGAAGAAGAGTTTCAAAAATATTCAGACAAATGTGCTATCGTTAATACATATCTCGTATAAAGTTGCAAAACGTTTAGATACCCATGTTTATGATATTTCTTTGAAGGATATTTCTTACATCTGATTTGTAGTCGATCAATGTCGTTCTTTGTATGTTGGTTGATCGGATATTTGATTTTATAATTTGTGTGTTATTTTTTCCAGATCGATAACGGCACATGATTATTTACTATATGAGAAAGCTTATAAGAAGAAGAGTTTCAAAAGTATTTAAGAAAACGTGCTATCGTTAATACATATCTCCCATAAAGTTTCAAAACGTAAACAAAGTTTCAATGCTTGACGGCAATCCCCATCTCCTCCGCAAAGTCGGATACATTTCTTTGAGTGAACCATGAGTCAGTCATCTGTGTTTAAATGGAATGCGCAATCTCATTAAATTATGTACATGCTATTGCAATATATAATACTAAATTTCTTACGAAAGCGGGGTAAACTACTTACGAAAAAAGTAGATTAATTAGATCTTCATCAGATCCTTCAATGAAACAGGATGCAAACTCCAACCGCAGACAATTTTCTGAAAAATAGAAGGTTAGCTATGAAATGGTACTGATATTGCCCGGGGTTATTTATGTAATTATGATACCCTGGGACTCGTCTAACGTGGCTAAAGGGTATTTTTGATTTTCTATTATATTTATTGAGCGATGTGATTTCGGGGGAAATCTCGTAATTTGGGCATCCCGGGCGTACGTATGAGGATTTTGATGGTGTTTTGAGCTGTTTTGGATGATTTCGGTCGGAAATGATGCTAGGGTATTTTCGTAATTTGGCACTCGGAAAGTTCGTTGGCGACCTAAGGCGATATTTTTGGCTATCTCCTAAGAATTTGGAGACAATGAATTGGTAAAGAATATTCCCGGATATTTTCTCGACATTACGTGCTACTAGTGTTCGACCGGGGTGCATTCTCGAAGTTCCGGGGTGTTGTGATACTTATTCCGGATTAATTGGATATTTTCTAAGTAAGTTGGGCTAATTTGACTAAGATTGGGCTTTTGGACCTTAAGTTGACTTATTGAGTCGAGTTTTTCTATAAATACAAGACCCCAGGCCCCAAAAAAGAGTTCAGACTCTTTGCACGATTCCCAAAGCTTCCGTTTTCGCGAGATAATGCCCCAGTCGCGACTTTTTGGCAAAAAGTCACGAGAGCCCTTGTTAAAGCCCTTACTCGCGACATTGTGCAAGTAGCCACGACTTTCAGCCAAAAAGTTGCGACATTGTGCATGTAGTCACGACATTGTGTCAAAATGTCGCGACTAGCACCCCCATCCGCGAGATTTTGTATTGATTCGCGACATTTCGTATGTACTGGCGAGATTTTGTCAAAAACTCGCGACTAGCTTTGTCCACGGCGCGACGGAGTGGATTCGATCGTTTTTCGTACCGTTTTCATTCGGATTATCATTATCTCATTATTGTACTTGTATCATTTGATTATTATAGTGAAAACCAAGGTAGAACTATGCTCTCCTNTTTGTTATTCTCCAAGTCATATTGGGATATCAAGAAACATCAAGGTCATTATTAATGGAATTCGTAGTGCTTGATCTTCGTATACTCTTTTGTAATTTTGCCTTGGAAGAAGTGCTTTAAATCTAATTGGAGCTATCATATCCCTACTCCACTTTGATCGCTCTATTATTATGTTCCGGAGTAAAAGGAAAATCATGTGTTGGCAAGATATGTTCCTAGTGTTATGTTCCGAAGCGATACGAGGGCGTCTAGTGCAAAGAAATGCCTTCATATGGTGACATTCTAAATGAAAGATCGAGTGTATTAACATGATATGGTTTTGTTCTAGAAGAAAAAAGAGAACATGGTATAAACATGGAACATCTAGTACTGGGGAATTTTAAGATGCAATTAAATTCATCGAAAGAAGTGGATATTCTCCCGTGAAAATGAAAAGATACTTATTGAAGATGTGGAAATCATATTGCAAGCAATGGCACTATGAAATACACATAATCGGTCGCAGACCTATTTATGGCTCCAAAGTAGAACGATGACTACAGAGTTTATGTTGTTTTCACTTAGTTGAGAGAAGCATGGTCGGAGGACCCATATCTATCGTCGACATTGACATATTGTTTAAGTTTGTCGGCTTGAAGTTTTTCAATTATGCCTTTTGGTTCGAAGAAACCAGATGCCACGTACTAACGATCGATTAAATCAATATGTGGGGAGAAGAATGTGTGGAAGTCAATAATGATGGTATACATATAAAAACCGGTATGCAAATAATCACGTCCAATATTTCAACGAATGATTGAGTATACTGAGAAAGTATTCAATGAGGTGGAATCCTTCTAGATGTGAGTTGTTGGTGAAAGACGGAAATTTTTCTTGCTCTATGATGATATTTGTAAGAGAAATATAAATTGATCAGTACATAGTCGGGTGGCTTTTGAAGGATTAAAATGTTATATAAGTATCGATTCGTTTAAATCCCCACTCCTCATCAGAAACTTTTGGGTTTATATTTTGCGCATCCAAATAAGTCGTAAGTGCTGCTTTAGTTGGGTTTGATGATGAGAAAGAAGAGTCATAATGATGTTAGTAGGAGACTACAAAAAGTCGAATTTCAATGAACCGACCTTAGGCCGGTTAAGAGAGAGGATTTAAGATCTTAAGAAAGTAAGTCTCATTAAAGTGATCATATATGCGGAGCTTTCTATTGACAAAGAAAGGGTGGAGTAATTATTTCATTCCAATGAAACGTTTAAATGAATGGTACGTGACATTGTCACATTTGCAGTGTCCACTCCTGGTACTAGACATGTTTTGAGGGCCGGTGAAGTAAAGATCCATGCTATTTGACCCAGTAATGGGATGACACCAAAAGTTTCCACGTAATAAAACAAGTATGCTTAGTACGTTGTTATGAGCGGAATTTCTTATTCTCAAATTAGATATTGCGGACAATTGCGATATTCGGAAATCTAATTTGTTCAACACTGGGGACTTGCGAATAAAAACGTTTGGTCAATATGGAAGAATATGTGGATATTATGATAGTTTCGAATTAATGTGGAGATAGTATAATCGTGATTTTTGAACCAGCAACCAAGAGAGTGCGAGTACAAAACCTATAGTTTATTTCACTCGGAAGAATGAGAGTTTGTTAACGGGAGTGAAACTCATTATTGTTCGAGTTCTTGATACATATTATCGATTAACGGAAAGTCATGTCGTTATGCTCGAGGGATTCTTTTATTTATTACAACATGATAGTGCTAACGGATTTATCCTCAAGTAAGCATATAAAAGTTTATCTTTCTCCTGATCGATAAACAAAGATGTTTAGTGACATGCATTCTATGCATTCGTGAGATATTCAAAATAATGGGCTTTCAACATTTATATCTTATACAGTGAAGTGTACTGTGTGATCGAGATGATTCATTATCAACTGTCAAGTACGGTTGTCGGGAGATCTACGAAAGAGGTCACCTCAAGACGAGGACCAATTGGTGTAATCGTATCTTCGTTGTTCATTTTATGCAAGCTAAGCGTATTCAATAAAGAGATTTTTTCCGCAGACTATGGTGAGTATGAGAAGATGATGAGATGAATATTGCGAGTGAAGTTGGAAACTGTGTCAGTGTTACCCTATGCATATACGGTGAATATTGCAAGCAAGCATAGATGTTATAGTTACGCGGAATATCTATTGCGAAAATGAAACAACTGTTTATGATTGTCCTATCGACTCATGGGGACTCATATTATTATAGGCCATCCTAATGGATGTTGGCAAAGATCAATCGTGTGTATGGAATTCAAATGATACATTGAACGTATATACGTCGAATAAATATCCCAAGTTTGGGAACATGAAAGAGAAAATTCACTATAGTCGTGTTGTTTGCTGGTCTATGATTCCTGATGAATTCGTGTTGGATAATGCAAAGAAGCTCTTCGTAAGATACTTTGCACAATTATTGGAAAAGATCATGGGTGAATCGTGAAAGCAGGTGTCGCGTGTGGCCTTCACATGTGGGCATTCATAATTGTTAGTGATGTTATCGATATACATGAGAAATCAAGTGATTGATGCAGGTGTCACGTGTGGCCTCCACATGTGGGCACGAGCGGAGAGGAGCAGCCACAGATTTGACATATTTCCAATTTGCGCAAATATTATGTATAGACGTGACTTATCTATCTTTTTAAAATATAAATTTTCCCCTCTTTTTTGTGGTCATATTCTAATTCTGTAAGTATCTTTTTTGACGACATGAATTCAATAGACTAGGGGACTGGTAAGATAGGAGTAGGTCCATTGCATTTTAGTACGAAGGAGGATTGAATAAATTAAATAGGTTAGATTAGAAATGCAATGTACCACCTGTCTTATAGTCGATCATTTTCAAACTCGTCAAATTATATACTGCGTCAAAATATTTTGAACATGATGAGTCTTCCTGTCCGCGGCAGAACCGTCTATACATAATNGGCCGAGTAAGTGTTGACGCCGTCTTATGGACGGGTCGAGATAATTTTATCGTCCCTGTTGCAAGTATATACCGGAGACAACGTGCAAGTAAATTGCGGGCGCTTCGTGAGGCCCTATGAGAATGAGGTGATCTGGGGTGCAAGTTTATACCCGGAGCTAATGTGCAGTGAATTGTGGGTGCTTCGTGAGACCCTATGATAGTATGTTGACCCCTGGTGCAAGTTTATACCTGTGGGACAGTGCAATGCCTAGGTGCAAGTTTATACTCAACGAGAATGCAAGTTCGTCGATAACATATTTTTATGAGAAATACTAAATGTCGTTTGTGCAACAGAGATATCCTTTTTCACGAAATTCATGGCCGATTAGCCGGATGAAATCGCGTTATTTATTGTCCAAGAAAATATTAAACCACGTATTTGCGTGGTTAGCTATTTATCGTCCACTAGGAGCGAAACCTATTAAAAGGTCAAGCATTTTTTTATTGCAATTGGGATGACCGAGCGATTACCCTGCGACTGTGATCGTACTTATGGTTTTCATTTGAATAAACGATTGAAAACGGGAAAATACTCGCTTTATGGTTTGCATTCAACAAACGTTATGATTACTGGGGACTCGTATCCAATATCAGAATTATCGTATAAACTTTATGTGATTATCTGGAACCCCTGTCACATTCGTGAAATATCTCTTCGCCAAATCACGCCGAAGAAGTATTTATTCTGAATTGGCGAACTAATCATATGAGAAGCTATTATTATTTTGGAGGTTAACTTCTTGATTCAGATTATTCGATGTTAGATTTTTCTTAAGGCGATCAGAGAAATTGAAGTGAAATAAAAGGATGTTTCATTATATGACGAGGAATACTTAGTTATTTACTATCAAGAGAAGAGTGCATTTTCATTATCGAAGAAGTTATGAAACCACGTTATGACATGACTTCATTCGCTAAACCAACTTAGTACGGTCCTATAGCACAGACTTCATTATTTGTAAAGGCATATTTTCATTGACCGTCAAATTGACCAAGTGATGGTCTTATGGTATCAATTCTCGTTAGTTATGATCAGACACTCTTAGATATTACAGAAATTGTAAAGTGATACCCCTATCAAAGGGACTATCGGCTCGAAAATCCATCATTTAGACTTAATCATATGCACATAGATTTACTTGCCGATGGATCGTGTTCATGTTTCTCATTCAGAGAAATGATTAGAGTAGCCGAATATTCACTATATAGTATGAATTCAACTTAATTCTTCTACGACTGGGGACTCACAGTTATGATCAAAGTGATCGAATAAGTATCCCACAACAAAGAATATTCTGGATAAAATGTTTGTCGTATAAGGACATTTAATGACACCGATATTTGCCCATTTGATGATTAAGATGTCTCATTTTTGGTAGCTTTGATAGCTTACGACACGACAGTTGTTTAATGGTGAATGAGCAAATCTATACAGAAAAATTCTCGAGAAAGATTGTAAAGCGGTATACGAAGTGGATTTGTTTCGGACAGATGTAGAGAAAGACGTTTGTCTCGTCCATAGCAAAAAATAGTCATTTGATAAGTTCTGAAATTTGCCTCACATGAAGAGGTATCTTTGTCTCGAACAACGTTGTGTCCTTCGCCCGTTCTCCGGATGTCAAGTGGATAAGTCAAAGAGATAGAATCAAGTTATTGTTGGGCACTTGGTTATGTCAGCGATGAACATGATGAATCTATGTTAAGTGGACGAGCCGATATTTTTATTTCGTATAAATTGTGTATCCAGTAATTGTCTCATGACTGTCTCGTATTTTTTGTTATGGTTGAAAGAACCAAGAAGCTGGCCTGGATGTATTAAGATCGCTCCCTTAAACGAAGTTGCGACAATCAAGGGTCATTCCCTTATGTATGGCAAGGAAACTTATGCTACGATCTCCTACGATAAGATATGCCTAACCGAGATCCGTATGGAAGCGATCAAGTAAATATCCTCGAAAGGTTTATACTCTTTCGACATATGGCGAATGACTTTTAAGTATTTTATGGACGCCTCGGGCTCATTACTTATGAGAGGGAAGGATTAGCATGTTGGTGTATAGCGCGTACGTCTTCATCTATGGCCATTCGGTCCAGAGAATTATTGCGAGCATGATATGGATTATCTTATAAAGTCGTTTTATGGACGGCACAGATTTTCTTACCCGAGATAATACGAATATAGCAACAACTATTAGGCTTGCTCAAGTTGTGAGATTTTATTAGAGACGGAACAAAGCAAAGGCAAATCTTAAATTCACAAATAAAGAGAATCAATTTCAAACGGAACTGAGACTTATTTTATCAAAGGAAACATATGGGAGATCAAAATTGATGAGATAGAAATATAATAGTCATTGGCTTTCTTATGAGGCAATTTTACGTTATTGCCATAACTTTATGTGGTCTCCTATATGATTCTTAGTCGGAGCCCTCGGTTTTCTTTTCTTATAACCCATAGAATTCGGCTAATATCTTCCGAGGCGAAGTTCTCCGAGTGATAAATACTTCAGAAAGAATATTAAATCTTAGATAATATATATGAGAAGTAGGAATAGAGGGAAGGTAACGACCCTACCTTGATCGGTATGTCCCCCTACATAATATTCGATGACCGTCCAAGCTATTATTCATTTGAGCCCTACCTTCTATACTTAGATGTCGGCTAAAGACACTTTGTTCTTTATGGGATCGTATGTAAAAGAGACAATAAAATCATCATTTCGCCTCAAAGTTGGGAACTCGACCTCAAATTCAAATGTTACCCTTCATGTTCAAACACATGGTCTTGTTTATTTCAACGGCTCCTTACTAAGAAAGCAAGCATGTTATATAGACGATAGCCTTTACAGGTAGCCAGTAATTGAGCAGCATATAAGAGATGCACCCGATCGACCACAAGCGTAAAATAATTGCCCCAAAATAATGAGAATGACAATGGAGTATATCCGACCTCTTGGCCGAGGTGATAAAGTGATGTTCTTGATCGAACATATGGATATCTTATATAGGAAAAACACATATGAGTTCAAAGTCATAGAGTGATAATCATGACTAGAACAAGATTGAATTGCGAACTTGAGAAGTCACGAACCCCCCAAGCTGTGAAGAGCTAGATTTTGATAAAGCAAAAAGTGAGAGCTCCACGCTCAGATTGAAACCTCTTGACAGACAGTAAAAGATTTTCAAAGCTCGATGCGTAATATTAACGAATCGAAGCGGTGCATCAGAATTTCAATGTATAATGAAATGTGTCGGTATGCAAAGTGAAGAGAGATATGTATAAGAGCAAACCCTCCGAGTTGGAAAATCGTGAAATTCTCGATTGAACTCGAAATCTGAAAAAATAATGTCATCGAGATGATTTCAGCCTTACTCATGGGTTTCTTAAAAATTTTATGAAACTGAACTTCTAGACGAGCCGATATAATGTGGTTTACGACTCAGAATCTGAATCTGCAAACCAGGGGACTATTGATATTGCCCGAGGTTATTTATGTAATTATGATACCCCCGGGGCTTGTCTGACGTGGCTAAAGGGTATTTTTGATTTTCTATTATATTTATTGAGCAATGTGATTTCGGGGGAAATCTCGTAATTTGGGCATCCCGGGCGTACGTATGAGTATTTTGATGGTGTTTTTAGCTGTTTTGGATGATTTCGGTCGGAAATGATGATAGGGGTATTTTCATAATTTGGCACTCAGAAAATTCGTTGGCGATCTAAGACGATATTTTTGGCTATCTCCTAAGAATTTGGAGACAATGAATTGGTAAACAATATTCCCGAATATTTTCTCGACATTACGTGCTACTAGTGTTCGACCGGGGTGCATTCTCGAAGTTCCGGGGTGCTGTGACACTTATTCCGGATTAATTGAATATTTTCTAAGTAAGTTGGGCTAATTTGACTAAGATTGGGCTTTTGGACCTTAAGTTGACTTATTAGGCCGAGTTTTTCTATAAATACAAGATCCCAGACCCCAAAAAAGAGTTCAGACTCTTTGCACGATTCCCAAAGCTTCCGTTTTCGCGAGATAATGCCCCAGTCGCGACTTTTTGCCAAAAAGTTGCGAGAGCCCTTGTTAAAGCCCTTACTCGCGACATTGTGCAAGTAGCCGCGACTTTCAGCCAAAAAGTCGCGAGACCCCTTATTGGCTCGTAGTCGCGAGATTTCGTCATGTGGACACTCGACTCGTGACTTTTCATCACTTGGAGCGTGTAGTCGCGACATTGTGCATGTAGTCACGACATTGTGTCAAAATGTCGCGACTAGCACCCCCATCCCCGAGATTTTGTATTGATTCGCGACATTTCGTATGTACTCGCGAGATTTGTCCAACACCCCCATTCGCGAGATTTTGTATTGATTCGCGGCATTTCGTATGTACTCGCGAGATTTTGTAAAAACTCGTGACTAGCTTTGTCCACGGCGCGATGGAGTGAATTCGATCGTTTTTCGTATCGTTTTCATTCGGATTATCATTATCTCATTATTGTACTTGTATCCTTTGATTATTATAGTGAAAACCAAGGTAAGCTCATGCATTGTTGGTCCAACCTCGTATATCACTCGTGTCCCCACAACAATTAAACTCCGAGTAATTAAAAAATTGACTGATCTAAGAATATACGCTCTAAAATATTTTTAGACGAGATCATGTACAATATCAAAACATTCTACTCATAAATACTTTATTTCCACAACTAATAATGAAGCACAGACACGTAAAATGCACTTGATGAAGGAAAGAGCATCTCATTGCATGAATAATCATCTAGTTGATTCATTCCTAATAATCACATTACTTTACTGTTATTCTGAATATTGAATTCATGTCTAATTTATAAAGCTTCATCTGTTCATTTTCGGACAAATAAAGCTAAAAAGTATGAGCTTGTGCAAAAATAATCAAAGTTTTAGTTTACAGTTCATCTCTACACTTTCCATAATATCTAAATGGAGATCCAAGTAGTTCTCCGTTAAACTCATCAACAATTAGTCTCATTGCAAGATTAAACTATTTGGATAGTTTTTACACGGTCGGTAAATAATCTCATTACAAGATTAAATTAATTAACAATGAGTCTTTTATTAAACTCATCAACAATGAGCCCCTGTAAATAGTTTCATGCAAGATATCAACAAGTTTAATAAAAGACTATTTACAAAGCTTCACCTGATATGGGGCTTAATAAAAAATTGTCGGAAAATGTAGGGTTACACTTTATACGAGGAGAGTTGTGAGAAGCTTAACCTATGAGGAAGTAAATGTTCCTACGTCAACAATACTCAATGAAAAACCCAGACTCCTCCGCTAAAGAAGACGAAGAAGATGAAACCCAGTAAAGTTCGGCTCTTCTCATTCGTCGACGTTTACGATTACTTTCTCACGGTAAAAACTATTTTAACAAGGACGTTCCTAACTAAAACTAACGGAACCCTAACTTTTAGTTTAACAGAATACCATTTATTTATTTGGGGGTATGGGTAAACGATTTACAAATTTGGGGTACTTCATACGCAATTTTCAAACTATGGGAGCATGGCTTTTACACCATTTTAAAGTTGGAGGGCACTCGTATAATTTACTCATTATTAAATACTACCCATAGGTTATAATTTTTAAAAATATTGTCTGATATAAATATTTGTATAATGTAAAATTCAACGTTTGGTTGGATATAATAATTTATCATAAATATTAAATTAATACACATAATACCATAAATGTGGTAAAATAATCGTTTAAATAAATTTATCCACAATGTAAAATGAATTTTATCCTCATTTAAATATAATACAAACTATATTTTTTTCTATATATTTTCGCTCTATTTTTTTTCCACAATCATCTATTCTATGAAATTGTAGTCGTCTTTAGGGTTTGTGCGAAACACACAAATTCTTGAGGTAGATTTCACTCGAGTAATTTAATTTATTTAGCTTGTATTTTTTGAGTTTTGTAATATTTTACTGGTTAATGTTTGTTTTTAATAATTCTATAGCATTTATTTATATTTGAATTAATCAGGTAACTTTTAGCAATGTATAATAAACATACATTGTTAATGTTTTTTATATAATATGATTTTATAAGTTATAAATTAAATATAAATAAGGGTTATGAGCCAGCCATTGCATAATTTTTGAATTTTTATTAATAAATTAAATAAGATTTTTTGAACATTAGTAATTTATTATAATATATAATAATACTAACAAACAAGATTAATTTTATTAATCTTTATTGAGCCTAATAATGTACCAAATTAGGGTATTTTTTTATTTTTATACATGTAATTTTATGTACAAATAAGTATTTTTAAGTTTATTTTGATACCTTAAACATAATTTTATTTAGAAACCATTTGAACCACTATGATTATTCAATGTCACTAATATAAGAAATTTCTAGCACATCGATCCACGAATTATGCTAGTGCATCCAATTGCGGGTTTTTCAATTCTCCGATTATATTATAAATTGTTGTCTTTGTATCAAAGGTTTCATACCACCCGATACCAGGTTTCCGGGTCGGAACCCAGGTTTTTTGGGTAGATCCAGAAAAAATTAAAAAAATATAATTCGTATCAAGTCATATCGGTATGAAATAATATTTTTGCATTTGTTTTTTACTTAATCACTCAAATTTTTATCAGCCAACTCAAATTTGAAATATTTTATATACTTTATCTATAATATTTCACTTTTAATTTTTGTCTCAATAAAATATTCAGGCATAAATCTCTGCGGCACCTAGGGATGTCAATAGGTAGGGTTTGTAACGAGTTTGATCAAATCAATGTCCGTCCCACCACTTATGACTTCAAATCTATATCCGTCTCAAATCCACATTGAGTTTAAATATTCAAATTAATGTTCTACCCTTGCGAATACCCGCCCATAGCGAATAATACAAACCACGTAAAATTTCAAATAATAAAAAATATAAATAATTTTTTTCACTTTTTCGACATTTTTTTATTTATAAATATTTAAAGTAAAAAGTAATAAATATTGTAAAATATATTGTTTTTATTTATGACTAATATTTATAAATATATCGAAATTTTAAAATAATGTAAAGAAATATCAAACTTTGAAAATGATAAAAATAGTACAAAAATTATTATAATCAAACAACTCTTAACTCATAAATTTTTTAAATATTTTTCTAATATTTATAATTACATATTTAATCCAAAATATTAAAAATAATTATTTTAAAATTTTAATATATGTTAATGTTTTAAACATGTATATCGTTTTTATTTGATCACTTAACATTAAAAAGTTTAAAAATATATCTAAATTTTCAAATAATGTAAATAACATATTTATATATTAAAAATTACATAAATAACACTTTAATCTTTCGAAATCGATTACCAAAAAATTAACGAAAAATCGTCATTTTATAGTCGATGTTAATTCATAAACATCTATAAAATACACAATTTCTAAATTTTTGACATCACTTTTACATTATACTTGGTTACAAAATAAATGAAAATATTATGATAACACTAAAATGTATTCATTCAAATAAACATAGTTTTATAAAATTGATAAGATAAATTATTATAATTATTATTTATAAATTTAATTATAATTATATATCATGAATACAAACATTGACATATAAGATATTTTTAAAAAATATTAAATATAAAAACTTTAAATATTACATTAAATTTGACGAGTATGATGGGTATGAGTTTGGATTTCAGTAGAAATCCACATCTACCCCGCCTCACGGCAGATTTATCATTTTTAAATCTTTGTCCTTCCCATACCTACCAAAAATCCAACCCTCGCATGTAGGGTATCCATCGGGTTGAGTTTTTTTGTCATCCCTAACGGCATCGACTCTTCAATTTTTCACATTCTCCCGTGTCGGATCGAGTCAGACTCTCCACTCGCTCCGACTCTTAACACTTAACATAAAACAACATCGTTTTGATTTCTTCCTTAATTTGATTTTTTTCTTCATCGAAAACGTATCTTATGTGATTTCACGACTTTCTTATGTTGTCGATCTACTTGTGAATTTTTCGTGCAAACGATGATGGACCGAAAAGTGGTTGTTTTTTGGGAGATGGTAGAACCGACGAACGATATTCATTTTTTATAAGTTAAATCTTCTTATATAATAAATTGAAAAATATTTGTAGTTTTAAACTTGGAGTTTATGTAACTTTCTACAAATTCTAACAATTATTTTTTTTAATTTGCTTTTATTTAATAATTCGAGTCGAGTTGAAAATCCGACTTATACTCTTGCCTAGTCGTGTCGAGCCGAACCGAGTCGAATCGCATCGAGTCAATCGGATGAGTCGGTGCCACATAGGCATAAATAAACCAATTAAAAAGAAAAAGAAAAAGAAAAAGAAAAGGAAAAAGAAAAAGAAAAATTATTATTTGTATTGGTAGCGAATTGGAATTGTGATTTGTGAAAGAGGCAAGGAAACGCAGAGGAAGAAGAAAGCCGCCGCTGCCGCTGCCGCCGTATCCTAACTCGCAAAAATACGATGGATCCCGACACTTTATCCAAGGCTTTTGTCGATCACTACTACTCTACCTTCGATGCAAATCGGGCTGGCCTTGCTAATCTCTACCACGACGGCTCCATGCTGACTTTCGAGGGCCAGAAAATCAGCGGATCCCAGAATATCGTCGCAAAGCTCATCAGTCTGCCGTTTCAGCAGTGTAAGCATCACATCACAGCCGTTGATTGCCAGCCGTCGGGACCTGCAGGGGGGATGCTTGTTTTTGTTTCTGGAAATCTTCAGATTTCCGGTGAGCAGCACGCTCTTAAGTTCAGTCAGGTATTATACCTAATCTCTAAATTTTTGGCGTTCAATTATAATTTCGGCTTGTTATCGATTTCGTATTGGATACTTTTTGTCTTGTGACGCTCTTTCGTTGCAGCGATTAGGTTTGTCCTTTGTGATAAGATGATGTTTCTTTGTCTGTTTTCTTTTATCAGAATGTAATTGCTGCCGATACTGTGCCAATACTTGCTAAACTGGTCAATTTTATCAATTTTTCGACCTGGAATAGGAGAATTCTAATTACGCAGCTTAGGGTTTGATTGATATTTATCCCCAATTGGATTTGGAGTTGATTGAAATGAGAAAACTGTATTTTTTCACTGGTTATCTATAGCAATCAATATGACAGCAAATGGGCTTTAGATTTGTTATTTGGAAGTGATCTGTCTAGACACACACTGCAAATGAACACCCATACACTTCTTTCTTTTGAAATGACTTTATGCAAATGAAATGCAGATTTATTGTCTTCCAGTGCTTGAATTTGCATATATTTCCTCATCTCACCCATACCATGTTATGTTTTTTGGGATGCCTTGTGCTGTATATATTAGTTGTCACATATTGCATAGTGTTGAAATTTTAGAGTCAAGCCTAAATATGATGGATATGACGTCTTGTACGGTGTGATTTCCTCCTCTTATAGACTATTTTCATGTAAACTCCCGTCATAATTTCGGTCAAACTCTATAATTTCAACATGATGTCAAAGCCAATTTGGTCAAAATTTGATTATCAATACCGGGAAAGTCCGGTTCATTTCAATTTACAAGTCCAAATTTGTTAGGTATTTGGACTTTAAGTGTGAAATATCAAATTGTCCCACATTGGATTTGAGATGAAATTTGAATTGGTTTATAAGAAGGATTGTGGACCATAGTAAATGACTTATTCAAGTCTGTTGCGGTGCAGTCTCCTCCCCTTATACATCATATCCGTGCACACTCCCGTCATAATATCAACACATAGCAATCTTGCATTTTGAACACATTTAGGCTTGTTTTCTCTTTATCTTCTCTTTGCTAGATTCTGAAAGCTGTCATCTTTGCATCATTAAACACTTGTGCCATACATACTACACAAAGCTGATTTTGGAACTTTTGCATGCTACTATGTTTGAAACTCTGCCTATTTATTAACAATGTGATAAAAAGTATTGTCATTTAAACTCTTATGTTATTTTTTATTCAGATGTTCCATTTGATGCCAACTCCTCAAGGAAGTTTCTGCGTGTTTAACGATATTTTCCGCTTAAATTATGGTTGATGTTCAGGATTCCAATCAGCTTCCAAGTCATGAATATATTATTCTCGTATCCTGGATTTATATTCATCTTCTGCTTATAGACTTTTTTCTTGTTGAGATTCGATGAAACTCTGCGTAAACTCTGTCAACTGTTTATGGAATGTTGGTTTTGAAACTATGTGTTGCTTCATGCTTGTCGCTTGAATGAATTTATTGGGATTGTTCTTATGCTTCTATGTTAAGAACATTTAAAGCTTCTTTGCTCAACCTTTGGTTTGAGGAATAATTGCCTACAGCTATCATATTTGTTTCTGGTGTTCTCTATTACATTTTATCTCTTTATCTCTATTGCATTAGGCTGTGTTCTGCACAAATTATATAATGTATAATCAGAATTTATATTAGAATGCAGAATCAAAATGTATAATTAGAATTTGCGTAGTGTTTTGTGTAAACATATAATGAATTATAAAATGTAAAATTATTTTGCAAAAATATTGTAATTGAAATGTAGAATTTTAATTGAGTTACATTGTACAAAATAATTATCTCTATTTTTTATAAATTTGAAATTATAATTCTATATTAAAATAATATTTTTAATTACAAAATAAATTAATAATATTTTTTTATTTAAAAATCATATAATAAAAAGAAAACAAAAATATTAAATAAGATATTGTCGAATAAGAAACTCAATAAGTGATAATATAAATATCAAATTTTAGAAAAAAAAAATTCATTATGATACAAACGATGAAAATTTGATTCGGAAAAAAATGTATAAATATGAAAAATATAGTTAACAATGTAAGACGGTGCATCAAAATTTGTAAATTGCATAAAAGTCTCGAAGTTGATATAATGTGTGATTTTGGCTTCCATGTTTCAAAATTGCGTTGTTGATCCCCGAACTTCCAAAAACGTTTATATTGAATCATAATACTCGTTAATTTTTTAAACGTCTCAATAGTTTATATTGATCAATTAACCTTGAAAAAAAATGAAATGACAATGTTTCTAAACTTTGAAAATTTTAAAAATAATGCATAAATTATCAAAACCACT